>CM061136.1:100906910-101014401 GCA_030789695.1 Scilla litardierei
GGTCCTTGGATGGAGGTCGAGGGCGGGGAGGTACTGGCCGGCCAGCGCTGGGGGGCTCTCGCCTGCCCCGATTACTTTGAACGGATGCCATTCTTTCTCCGCCTCGTCCCCGTTTATGGGACGGAGGCGTGAAAGGTGGATTTCCCGTGTGTAAGCGGAATATCCGGATGGCGATCCGTTTGTAAGCGGAATATCCAGTTGGTGGTGCTGGGGATCTTGGCACCGCCGCTCTGGGCGGCGGGAACCACTGATGGCCGGTGACCTCTCTTTTGTTAGGGCGTTGTATCTCAGCCCGTTTCCTGGTGGGTGGGGGGATCAAGGGGTGGTTTTTCATGTCTGTCGATTGCTTCTCTTCGGGGTGGGAATGGCCTCTTTATAGGCAGATCTTGTTGACGGTTTCTCCCTTATTTATTGCACTGAGCTGGCATTATTAATGGGCTCCTCGAATTCGCGCCTGTGGGAAACCGCCTTTGCCAGGTGGCTCTTGCGTGTCCTCTTTTGGAGTGCATTATTAATGGTGGCGTGTTTCTCGAGCGTCCTTTTGTTTCGCCGAGTCCCATCGGGGCCGTCGACTTGGGAACTGATGTCGTTTTGTCCCGGTTCGTGTGCCCCTTCGGGTTGGCCCTGCCCCAGAGGTCGGGAGGGGGGGGAGCGGACGCGTAGCCCGGCCCGTGCCCTTCTCTGGTTTGGGTGGCTAGGGTTGGCCCTGTCCTAGAGGTCTGGAGGGGGGGAGCGGGCGCGTAGCCCGGCCCGTGCCCTTCTCTGGTTTGGGTGGCTAGGGTTGGCCCTGCCCCAGAGGTCTTGAGGGGGGGAGCGGGTGCGTAGCCCGGCCCGTGCCCTGCTCTGGTTTGGGTGGCTAGGGTTGGCCCTGCCCCAGAGGTCTTGAGGGGGGGAGCGGGTGCGTAGCCCGGCCCGTGCCCTTCTCTGATTTGGGTGGCTAAGGTTGGCCCTGCCCCAGAGGTCTGGAGGGGGGGAGCGGGCGCGTAGCCCGGCCCATGCCCTTCTCTGGTTTGGGTGGCTAGGGTTGGCCCTGCCCCAGAGGTCTTGAGGGGGGGAGCGGGTGCGTAGCCCGGCCCGTGCCCTGCTCTGGTTTGGGTGGCTAGGGTTGGCCCTGCCCCAGAGGTCTGGAGGGGGGGAGCGGGCGCGTAGCCCGGCCCGTGCCCTTCTCTGGTTTGGGTGGCTAGGGTTGGCCCTACCCCAGAGGTCTGGAGGGGGGGAGCTGGCACGTAGCCCGGCCCGTGCCCTTCTCTGGTTTGGGTGGCTAGGGTTGGCCCTGCCCAGAGGTCTGGAGGGGGGGAGCGGGCGCGTAGCCCGGCCCGTGCCCACCTCTGGTTTGGGTGGCTAGTGTTGGCCCTGCCCCAGAGGTCTTGAGGGGGGAGCGGGGGCGTAGCCCGGCCCGTGCCCTGCTCTGGTTTGGGTGGCTAGGGTTGGCCCTGCCTCAGAGGTCTGGAGGGGGGAGCGGGCGCGTAGCCCGGCCCGTGCCCTTCTCTGGTTTGGGTGGCTAGGGTTGGCCCTGCCCCAGAGGTCTGGAGGGGGGGAGCGGGCGCGTAGCCCGTGCCCGTGCCCTTCTCTGGTTTGGGTGGCTAGGGTTGGCCCTGCCCCAGAGGTCTGGAGGGGGGGAGCGGGCGCGTAGCCCGGCCCGTGCCCACCTCTGGTTTGGGTGGCTAGGGTTGGCCCTGCCCCAGAGGTCTTGAGGGGGGGAGCGGGTGCGTAGCCCGGCCCGTGCCCTGCTCTGGTTTGGGTGGCTAGGGTTGGCCCTGCCCCAGAGGTCTTGAGGGGGGGAGCGGGCGCGTAGCCCGGCCCGTGCCCTTCTCTGGTTTGGGTGGATAGGGTTGGCCCTGCCCCAGAGGTCTGGAGGGGGGGAGCGGGCGCGTAGCCCGGCCCGTGCCCTTCTCTGGTTTGGGTGGCTAGGGTTGGCCCTGCCCCAGAGGTCTGGAGGGGGGGAGCGGGCGCGTAGCCCGGCCCGTGCCCTTCTCTGGTTTGGGTGGCTAGGGTTGGCCCTGCCCCAGAGGTCTGGAGGGGGGGAGCGGGCGCGTAGCCCGGCCCATGCCCTTCTCTGGTTTGGGTGGCTAGGGTTGGCCCTGCCCCAGAGATCTGGAGGGGGGGAGCGGGCGCGTAGCCCGGCCCGTGCCCTTCTCTGGTTTGGGTGGCTAGGGTTGGCCCTGCCCCAGAGGTTCGGATTTTTAGCGAACTGCAAAACTTGTGTAGGAACAACAAGGTTGGGAAAAACGTGTAGATGTGTATATTGCGCAAAAAAAGAGAAACTCACAAATATAGGTAGAATTTCAGCAGATGTTTCGCGTTCCAAGGGTGGGCCAGCTCGCTCCCTTCGGGGGTAGCAAGGATGTAGGTGGCCGGTCCGACAATATCAACGACCGTGTAGGGCCCTTCCCATTTGGCGGCCAGCTTTCCCCGCTGCGCAGTCTCGGGGCGGAAGGTGGCGTCCCGAAGGACCAAATCGCCGATCCTGAAAGTCCGCGGTTTCACCCGGGAGTCGTAGTATCGGGCCATCCTCTGGCTGTGTTTGACGAGGCTGGTTAGGGCCCTGTCCCGGACCTCGTCTATCAACTCAAGACTGAGGCCGAGCCCTTCTCCGTTGATTTCTTCGTCGAAGAGTTTTAACCGGAGCGTCTCTTCGCCGATTTCCACAGGTACAACCGCCTCCGATCCGTATGCTAGCATGAAGGGACATTCTCCGGTCGAGGCCTTGTGGGTGGTGCGATAGGACCATAGGATCCCTGGTAGCTCATCGACACATGCCCCCAGGGCGGCGTCCACCTTCTTCTTCATCGGGTTCAAGATACATTTATTCGCGGCCTCCGCCATTCCGTTGCACTGTGGGTGGGCGACTGACACGAATTGGAGTTTAATCCCCCAACCCGAGCAGAAGTCGCGGAAGCCCTCGCAGTCGAACTGCTTTCCGTTATCCGTGACTATGGAACGGGGAATCCCGAAGCGGCATATGACGGATTGCCAGATGAAGCCCTTCATGTCCGTCCATGTGATTCGCGCCAGCGGCTCTGCTTCGACCCATTTTGTGAAATAGTCCACGGTGACGACTAGATACTTCCTTCCCCCGGAGGCCTTTGGGAAGGGCCCCAGGATGTCGAGTCCCCACTTGGCGAAGGGGACCGGGCTCAAGATGGGCATCAGGTTGGCCGGAGGTGCAGTCGTCCGTCGGCAGAATTTCTGGCACGCCTCGCACCTTTTGACGTATAGTACCGCATCCCGGATCATCGTCGGCCAGTAGTACCCTTGGCGCATTATCTTGTGGGCGATGGTGCGCCTGCCATGGTGGTTTCCACAGAAGCCTTCGTGCACCTCGCGGACGACTTGCTCGGCCTGCTCCGGTCCCAAGCACTTCAGGTAGGGCAGGACGTCGAAATTGGCACGGCGGCGGCGGTACAGCACTCCGTCGAGGAGCACGAACGTCAGAGCCCGTCTCTCCACCTGCTTAGCCAGCAACCGCTCCTCGGGTAGTTCACCCGTCTCTAAATACTTCATAATGGGGGTCATCCAGGACGTCATCGTGCCCGTGCACATCAGTTCCCCTTCGTTGATGGAGTGTGTCGACAGGCTTTCGACGTAGATTGCCTTCCCGATCTCGGCCGATGAGGAGGAAGCCAGCTTAGACAGGGCATCTGCCCAGAGGTTGTTGGAGCGAGGCAGGTGTTGCACATCCGCTTTCTTGAACTTGCGGAGTTCGATCTGGATGCGATTCAGGTACCGCTTCATGGTTTCCTCTCGGGCCTCGAAGCCCCCCAGGATCTGTTGGACGACGAGACGGGAGTCACTCAGGAGCAACACGTTCGTCGCCCCGACCGCCCTAGCGAGTTTTAACCCGTTAACCGCGGCTTCATACTCCGCGACATTGTTGGTGGCCGGGAAGTCGAAGCGTAAGGCGTATTCCAACGAACATCCATCTGGAGTCTGAATGACGATTCCCGCTCCTGTTCCGGAGCCCGTCGCGGAGCCGTCGACGTGGATGGTCCATAATTCGCCTGCCGTCGCCGGGGAGGGCGCTGAGGGTTCGCCTGCCTCGGTCCTCTGGGGGGACGTGGGCGCCGACGGTTGCTCTATCCGGCCCCCTGACGGGATTTCTGTGGTGCATTCCACCACGAAGTCGGCCAGTGCCTGACCCTTGATCGCCGTCCGGGCTCTGTACGTTATGTCGAACTCGCTGAGCTCGACGCTCCAGTTGAGCATCCTCCCTGACCGTTCCAGTCTTTTCAGGTTCTTTTCGAGGGGCATGCTGGTGTGGACGGTTATGGGGTGGGCCTGGAAATAGGGTCAGAGCTTCCGAGCGGTGGTGATTAGGCAGTAGGCGGCTTTTTCGATGGGGCTGTAATGAGTCTCCGCATCCCGGAGGATCCGACTGGCATAGTAAACAGGGCGTTGCACCCCTCCTTCCTCCTTGATCAGGACGGAGCTAACAGCCTCCTCGGTGGTCGCCAGGTACAACCCCAGGGGTTCACCTTCCTCCGGTCGTGCGAGGAGCGGTGGGCCTTGTAGGTATGCTTTCAGCTCCGCGAACGCCCGCGTGCAGTCGTCGTCCCACGGGATCACCTTCCTCTTGTCTTTAGCTTCACCAAAGGCCGTGCGTAAGACCCTGAAGAAGGGGAGCGACTTCTCCGCCGATTTCGACAGGAATCGTCCCAGAGCAGCAATCCGGCCGTTCAGTCACTGCAAGTCCCGGATCGTCCGGGGCTCCGTCATACCGGTGAGGGCCGTCACCTTGTCGGGGTTTGCCTCGATCCCCTGCTTCGTTATCATGAAGCCCAGGAATTTTCCCGACTGCACGCCAAAGATGCATTTCGCGGGGTTTAGTCTCAGGTTGTATCGGCGGACCCTCTGGAAGGTCTCCTGCAAGTCGTTGAGGTGGTCGAGGGCCCTTCCACTCTTCACCAGCATGTAGTCGATGTAGACCTCCAAATTTCGCCCCACCTGAGGGCCGAAAATTCGGTCAACCATCCGTTGATAAGTCGCCCCGGCGTTCTTCAGCCCAAAGGGCATCTTGGTGTAACAGAAGGTGCCCTTATCGGTGACGAAGGACATCTTCTCCTCATCCTCCTCTGCCATCGGTATTTGGTTGTATCCCGAGAAGGCGTCCATAAAGCTCAACAACTCATAGCCGGACGCCTGGTCCACCAAGTGGTCGATCCTGGGCAGAGGGAAGCTGTCCTTCGGGCAGGCCTTGTTGAGGTCGGTGAAGTCAACGCACATGCGCCACTTCCCGCTGGGTTTCTTCACTAGAACGATGTTGGCTAGCCAGTCGGGGTAGTCCACCGGCCGAACAAACTTGGCTTCGAGGAGCCGCTCTACTTCTTCCTCGGCTGCCCTCTTCTTTTCGCCCCCCGCACTCCTCTTCTTCTGTCGAATAGGCCGGGCCCCTGGGTCCGCATTCAACCTGTGGGAGATTACCGCCGGGTCCACCCCGGGCATGTCGGCCGGTGACCATGCGAATATGTCCGCGTTCTCCCGGAGCAAGGTGATGAGGGCCGTCCTCAAGGCGGAGGGGAGTTTCGTCCCGATGGAGACGGCTCTCCCCTCGTCCGAGGTTATTGGGACCTCCTCTACTTCCTCGGCCGGGGTCGGCCGCTGGTCGCAGAAGTCCTCCCTTTCGTCGGGGACGAGAGGCGTCAGGGCCCGCCTGGGGCCCCCAGGCGGGGGCGGCACACGGTTGTGGTCTTTGGGCACCCCTCGACCTCCCTGCACCTGTCCCACCCCCCGCGGGGTCCGGAACTTCATCGTCTGATGTTGCAGGCTGGGGAGCGCCTCGATGGCCGTCATATATGGGCACCCTATGATTCCATTATACACCGACGCGATGTCGACGATGACGAAAAGCGTTTCCTTGGTGACAATCCTCGGCTCCTCCCCCAGAGTCATGGGCAGGGTGATCGTTCCTTCGGTAGGGATCTCATGGCCGGTGAAGCTGGCCACAGGGCCCCTGCAGGGCTCTAGGTCTGCACGCCCCCATCCCATCCTTTCGACTGTTGATAGGAACAGGATGTCGCAGGAACTCCCGGTGTCAATCAGGAGCCGGCCGACGTCAACCGTCCCGATCCGAGCCTCGATGACGAGGGCGTCGTCGTTCTGGCTCCGCGCCTCCCGCCAGTCTTCCTCGGTAAAGGTGATCGGGGCTCGGTGTGTCCTTCTTCGCTTCGGTCGGTGGCCGGCGGCCGCCGTCATCGCCTGTCGGGCCCCGGCTTCCGAGATGGCGGGCGCCCGCCCCGCCGAGGAAGGGCCTCCAGTTATCATCTCAATTCGCATGACCACCCTTGGGGGGCGTGGCTCTTCCTTATCGCGGTTCGCCGGTGGTTCCCGTCCCCCTTTCTCCGGGGGGGCTCTCTCTTCCGCTGCCTCCCGCCTCCCCGCGACAAAGTTCCCCAGGTGACCCGCTTGGATCAGTCGCTCGATCTCTCTCTTAAGGGAGTAACAGCGGTCGGTGTCGTGACCGTGGTCCCGGTGATAGCGGCAGTATCTCCGGGGGTCCCGCCTCGCCGGGTCCGTTCTCATCTACCGGGGGGGCTCTGACAGTAACCCGGCCCTTGTCGCCGCGGCCAGCACCTCCATCATGGGGGCATTGAGTCGCGTGTAATGCGCCGGTGGGGGGTCTTCTGGTCTTGGGATGACTCCGGGGGGCCTCCGTACCGGAGCGAACTCGCGCGCCGAGCCAAGGCGATCTAGCGGGCGGGGTTCGGGTGGCTCCCGCCGCGGTAGGGCCATCTGATCGCGGCCTCGGCCCCCCTCCTCCTGCCTCGGCCGAGGGCGCGGCTGGGGCCCGTCCGCGGATGGTCTCGCCTGGGGGAATACGACCTTTGCACCCAAAGTCTCCTCCGCTAACGCGTGCCTCTCCGCCATTGCTACCAACGCTTCATAGTCGGTCGGCGGATCCCGGAGCAGGGATTTGTGGAGGCTCCGAGTCCGCAGCCCCGTCTTGAAGGCCAGCATAAGCACCTCGTCGCCACATGTCACCACCGCCCGTCTCTCCTCCTGAAAGCGGCGGAGGTATCTTCCCGTTCCTTCCCCCTCCCTTTGGACTATCGTGCTGAGATAGTCTAAGGGCTTCTTTTTCGTTCGCCCGGCCCGGAACTCTTGGCAGAACTTGTGGGATAGTTCGCCAAAGCTCCCTACGGACCTCGCGGGCAAGCCAAAGTACCAGTCCAACGCGGTGTCCCTCAGGCTTTGGGAGAAATGTCGGCATAGGAACGCCTCGTCCACATCCTGCGCCTCCATCACCCCCCGGTATTGTTGCACATGCGTGAGGGGGTCGCCCCTCCCATTGTACGTGGCCAAGTGAGGGGGTTTGAATCTTACGGGCCTGGGGGCGGAAGTGATCCACCGTGCGAGTGGCGTGGCCTCCTCCGGGTAGGTCGGGTGATCCGGCGCATCCCCTCTCCGCCATTCGGGGGTCGGGCTTCGGTCGCGCCTCGGCCGCCGACGGTCCTCCGTCCCCAGGGAGTAGCCCGACGGTCTCCTGGCGGAGCTCCTTCCTTGGGCCAAGGATTCGGCGGGTTGCGGGCTACGGTCCTCCCAGTGCCCATGCCTCCTGGCCAGCTCTCCTCGGGCCTCCATCCGTTCTTGATTCTCCCGAAGGAGTCTCTCACGCTCGGCGGTGAGGAAGCGTAGTTGCCGACAAACGGCTTCCTCGCGCAGGGTATCGGAGGGGTGGTGCTGGTGATGGGGGCCGCCTCCTCCAGGCGGGGACCTGTTCGGCAACGGGTCCCGCCCGTTCCCAAGCCGCCGGGCCGTCGCCGCCTCGTCCAGGATTTCTCGGTTGCTCCTGTTCTCCATCCTTAGCCTTTCGCGCTCCGCGATGATGAAGCGAAGCTGGCGGTGGGCGGCCTCTTCCTCCTGGTAGGCCTTCCGGGCGGTCTCGGCCGCCTCGTCCAGACGCCTTTGCGCGGCGGCCGCCTCCCCCAGGCGCCTCCACCGCTGCGCAACTTCTACCTCCTCTTCCAGGAGCCTTTGCTGGGCCGCCATCTCCTCCGCGAGCCCCCTATGCTCCCCCTCCTCCTCGAACTGAGGGTGGATGTTTCGCCTCACGTTCAGGGGCTCTGAGGGGCCGGGCGGAGGTTCCGTTCCAGCCGTCTGACAGCCTCCCCTGGCCTGAGCAACGGCCTCGAAGCTCTTCAGGACGGCGGGGACTGAAGTGTGTTCGATCTCGGAGCCCATCCCCAGAAGGGGGTCGGACGCCGGGGTGATTTGTAGGGAGAGCGGTTCCTGTCCCACAGGATCTTTGCCGTGGTCCGGGTTCCGCGAGATCGGTATGGAATCTAACATGGGTGTGACCCTTCGTTCCCACAGACGGCGCCAATTGTTACGAGGTGGAACTCGCGTACAATGAATTTGTATTAATGGGAACCAAGGGCACGGTGGTTATGTGGAGAAGGGGGTTTAGGTGGGCTGTTTAACAAGCAACTGGTGGGGTGAAGAAGTCGATCCCGTCGCCAGTGATGGTCACGGGGTTGAATCTCGCCGGATGCGGCTGAATCAGGTTGAAGGGCAGGGGGGTGA
This sequence comes from Scilla litardierei, assembly GCA_030789695.1. NCBI lineage: Eukaryota > Viridiplantae > Streptophyta > Magnoliopsida > Asparagales > Asparagaceae > Scilla > Scilla litardierei. Next base: position 100,915,431 of record CM061136.1, read on the forward strand.
CGCCGACTTGTGTTGATGGGCGAGCTCTCCTGCAACACGAACAACTCGTCAGAAGGGCTGGGTTGGGGTTCAACCCTTAGCCCCTCCGATGCCTAAGTCAGTGATAGGGCTTCAAATGGGGGGCTAGTCACGCCGGTCGGACTAACGGTGTGTCGACCGCACGTGGCGAGCTATAGGTGGGAGAACAAAGATATGGAAGACCTTTGCACTCGTGTGTGAATAATAGAATGAGAGAGAATTCTGCAGCCAACCCCCTCTCCGTAAGAGGAGGAGGGGTATTTATACCTGACGGGTGATGACTAGGCGTGCTGAGCTGGCTCGGGTGTCGGCGGAGGCTTCGGACAAGGACGCCGGGAACAGGAGTCCCTGACCCGCCTTTGTCAGGCGGCGCAACGGCCCAGGGGTGCTTTTGTCGGGATGTCAGGGCCGAAAGCGTTATCTGTCAGGCGGCTCTTCCGTCAGGGGGTGCTTTGTCGGATGGTCGGGTGACGTATGTGTCAGAGGTGTCCTTATCCTTAGGTTGTTTGTCGTCAGCGGCGGACTAAGAGTCGGCCGGCTGCGGTGGTCCGCCTCGGCTGGCTGCGGGGGTCCGCCCCGGCCGGTTCGGGGAGCGCTGCAAGGCGCGCCTGTCTCCATGATGCCCCGGATTTTCGGGGCGGCGGCTCTTTTGTGAAAAGGTGAGTTAATGGGGTATGTTAACGGATCCGGGCGGGAGTCGGGCTCCTACGATCTTTAGGTCGTAACAGCGTGTGAACGAAAATACTTATTTGAAATCTAAAGTCACGAACCAAGAATTGACCATTAAGAAATTTGATATGGGAAAACAATCGTTGGATATAATTCTTAGAAACCAAATATATGGCAATAATAGGCATGGTCTTGGATATGATTTGAAACGTGTTGAAAAGTCAAAATATAGAAAAGTTCACATTGAAACAACAAAAGCTAGAAATATTCATGCAAAGTGCTTTACATGTGGTTGTGTTGGTTATGCCTCTTATTATTGCAAATATAGGAACAATAACATTAAATTCAATGGATTCCTAAAAAATTGATGACTAACGTGAGTGGACTGTCACGCCCCGCTTCCCTAAAATGGAGGCGAGACGTGAGAAGGTCCGCACAGACGTGGAGCTGTGAAGCCACACGTCTGATAAACTTCAATAAAACATATGCAGGTCCCTGTAACCACGAGCAGAACAAGATAATAACACAAGGAGATACAGAAATAAAATCCCAAATCTCATCAATGTCCAAACATAGAATTAAGTTCAACATCCAGAAAAGCCACCAGGCTAAAGGAAAGAGTCTAAAGGCCCAGAACAAGGCCAAACAAAGACAAACATAAACAGAGTATTAGTGCTACGCACCGACAACAAAAACAGTATAAAACGAAGAACACAAGCAGCCTCTACGACTGATCGCCCGTGTCCTCGTACTCCTCAACGAACGCAGGTTCTGACTCAGCGTCAGCAAACACCACGTCCTCCGCAGCACTCTCAGGCTCGGGATCTAACATGTGTCATCCAAAAGAGTAAAGGGGCACATGTCAGCAAGTCTAAAAGACTTGGGCAAGGAAACTGAAAGGAAAGTACACTAACAACCTAGCAGTTATAGTATGATGCATAACATGGCAAGTATAGTATGGAAGTGACAAGTAAAGGGAAGTACAAGTAGCAAGTAGCAAGTATGTCGTGGATAACAAGTTTTACAAGTAAAACACGGACAAGTACAGGTCAAGTGGTTCACGTCAAGTGATCACGTCAAGTAAACACATCAAGTAAACAAGTTGTGCACAGAGATTTCGTCTGCTGGCTAGAGTGGCTGATCGGGCCAACTCGTAAGCTCAGGTGACCACTTATCCCTACCCCTCCACGTGTATCGAGCCAGGGCATTACCCCGCACACGGGATGCTCGCTTCTGGATCACGAGCCAGGAAATGTATTTAACACGTATGGCGTAGGGTTATGCCTGCAACACAGGTGCCTAGCCGGAAACAAGTAGATCGGGCATTGGCTATCAACCAACATATGTGGCCCGCTTCTGGAACACGAGCCAGGAAACACAAGTATTGTAGCGTGTGCTACGAATGCGACATTCAACATGGATAGCATGGATGGCAATTAATTCGCGTACCGTTAATTGTAATGAAACATGACATGGTAGTTATGCAACATGATAAATGACGGATCTAACTTCGTTGTCAAGCTAGTTCCTGAAATTACGCCTAGGCGAGTATCATTTCGTCGCCTAGTCTCTTTTACGCCTACACAAGCAAATGACCTAAGACATGGCCCAAAACCCTAAGTGGCAAGTTTCACTTGCCTAGCACCGAGGAAGACGATCACGAAGGTTCGTCTCACGGACGCTAATCTACGGGGAAGTCGCTGTTATGGAGAAACAATCATCAAAACAACATTCATTTTCATTAGGGTTTCACAAAAACACAAATGGGTTATGAGAATATTAAGAGATCGATTTATTACCGAATCGTTAGCGGAAGAATGATGCCGAGCAAGCACGGCGACGGAAGAACGATCCGGGAAACTATGGTTCAGATCTGGAAATGGGGAGAAATTCTGGACAAATGGGATTTTGGGGATTTTTGGGGGTTTTCCGACGACCTAGAGGTGGTGGCCGGCCTAAATGGAGAGGGAGAGGGGCTCTTGATGAAGGAGGAAGGCTAGGGGATGATGGATGATGATTTGGGGAAGAAGGAGGCTCAGGAGAAAATGAAGGAAGAAAGAAAAATGTTTGGGGGGGTTTAAATAGGCACACCCAGTGGCTGGGCAAACCCTAGGTTTACGACAGCAGTTAGTCGGTCAAAGAAGGGTTGTTGACCGACTAGTTCAACAACTACTCGGTCGGTCGACCAACTGTGACCGACTAAAACCAAACAGTAACTCAGGTTGTCGAAATGGTCAAAGAATTAGTCGGTTAAAGAACAATGGCTGACCTACTAGTTTGCAACCTAGTCGGTCGGTGGTTGTTCTTGGACCAACTAATGATAAACAGTAACTTAGGTAAAATGTATCAAAGGAACTAGTCAGTCTGAGAGCAAGTTCTGACCGACTAGTTTCACGTCTAGTCGGTCGGTGGTTGTTCTTAGACCGACTAAAAGTAAACAGTAACTCATGTACATTTGATTCAATGAACTAGTCAGTTCCAGTAGAGTTCCTGACCGACTAGATCTCAATCTAGTCTGTTGGTCCCCCTTCTTGAACCAACTAAAGTGCACTAAAAGTGCCGAATTGAAGCGCGAAGCTTCGAGAAGATTCCTACGGACTCTAGGATCACTTTAACTCTAAAATATGAGCGATTTGAAGTTCGTCATGAGCGACTTACTCCAAGATCAACAATTCTAAGGAAGAAGCTAGAAAATCACGACGAAACGATCGAAAATGAAAGCTACGGAGACGAAAACCACACATGAGGAGAAAATCCACCAAAACATATATATATATATAATATAGATAATCCAAATACATGATAACCAGTCGGTACATCCTCCCCAACTTAAGAAAAATTCCGTCCTCGGAATTTCCCAACACTCACGTATCCGGAAACAAAAGTGGGAAACGCTCTCGCATCTCATCCTCATTCTCCCAAGTAGACTCTCCTGGCGAGCCGTGTCGCCACATCACCCTCACAAGATTGACAACCTTGTTCCGGAGCAACTTCTGACGCCTGTCCAGAATTTGTACTGGCTGCTGGTCATACGTCATATCAGGGCGAACGGTAATCTCCGAGAAATCCATAGCATGAGATGGATCGCTAATGTATCGACGAAGCTGCGACACATGGAAAACATTGTGAACTCCTTCCAAACACGGCGGCAAGGCCAAGCGGTAGGCTACCTCGCCAACTCTCTCCAGAATGTCAAACGGTCCAATGTATCGCGGGCTCAACTTCCCTCGCTTCCCAAAGCGAATCACACCACGATTCGGGGAAATCTTCAAGAACACATGATCGCCTGGCTGAAACTCCAAAGGACAGCGTTTAGCATCCGCCCAATGCTTAAAACGGTCCTGAGCAATCCTCAACCTCTCCCGAATGTTCCTGACAACATCCACGGCCTCCACAATCATCTCAGGTCCCAACAGCTCCCGATCACCAACATCATCCCAACTCAATAGCGATCGACATCTCCCATACAGCGCGGCAAAAGGCGTCATGCCAATACTCGCCTGGAAGCTGTTGTTGTAGGAAAACTCTACCAGATGCAGATTGTCCTCCCACGAACCCTTGAAATCCAACATGCACGCCCTCAGCATGTCCTCCAAGATCTGAATCGTCCTCTCAGACTGGCCATCCGTCTGCGGATGGTACGCCGTGCTGAAACTCAGACGCGTACCCAAACTCTTCTGCAAACTCTGCCAGAACTGAGATGTGAACCTCGTGTCTCTGTCTGACACGATGCTCACAGGGACTCCGTGAAGTCGTACGATCTCCTGCACGATTCACGTCACATCACTATCTAAACTAGGAAAAGGAAATAGAAACGGAGAGTAAAAGAATTTACCTCCATGTATCTCCTCGCTAGCGTCTCAGTGGACTGTCCTACTCGGAATGGAATAAAGTGTGCGGATTTGGTCAATCGATCTATGATCACCCAAATCGCGTCATTCTGCTTCGGACTCCGAGGTAGTCCAGTCACGAAATCCATAGTGATGTGTTGCCATTTCCACTCTGGAATCGGAAGCGGTTGTAGAAACCATGCCGTACATTGATGTTCCGCCTTCACTTGCTGGCAAACCAAGCACTTGGCTACACTCTGAGCCACACTCCTCTTCATGCCATGCCACCAAAAATTCTGACGAAGATCCCTGTACATCTTGGTCCCACCAAGATGCACAGAATACGACGAACTGTGTGCCTCCACCATCAACTCCTCTCTAATATCCCCAGCTGGCACACACAACCTGGCTCCAAACCTCAGCGAGCCATCCTCAAGAATCAAAAAGTCAGTCCGCAGACCGGCTTCCACCTGCTCCCGAATCTTCACCAGCTTCGGATCTCCAGCCTGGCCAGCCTTGATCCGATCCACAATCGTCGACTGTATCTGCATACACATCAACGAAGAAGCCTCTCCAGGAAGAACAACCTCAACACCAGACTCGCAAAAATCATGCTGCAATCTCCACTGCGAGGTCAACAACATCACCACTGGAAGCCTACTCAGCGCATCCGGAACCACATTCACCTTATCGGGGTGATACTGCAAATCAATCTCATAATCCGTCATGAGCTCCAACCATCGACGCTGTCGCATGTTGAGCTCCTTCTGAGTAAAAATATACTTCAAGCTTTTGTGATCGGTGAAGATCTTCACTTTCTCACTCGGCAGGAAGTGCCTCCAAATCTTGAGCGCAAACACGACGGCAGCCAACTCCAAATCGTGCGTCAAGTAATTCTTCTCATGAGTCTTGAGCTGACGCGAAGCATACGCCACAACATGCCCAGGCTAATGCAACACACAACCGAGACCCTTGCCAGAAGCATCGCAAAAGATCTCAAATCCACCGCTGCGATCAGGCACAACAAGAATAGGGGCAGTCGTCAATCTATCCCTCAGACCACCGAAGGCATTCTCACAATCACCCGACCAAACAAAAGGCACATCCTTCCACGTCAATCTGGTCATCGGCTCAGCAATACGAGAAAAGTCCTTAATGAAGCGCCGATAGTAACCAGCAAGCCCAAAGAAACTCCGGATCTCAGACGCTGACTGCGAAACAGGCCACTCCCGAATAGCCTTAATCTTCTCGGGATCCACTAAAATACCATCACCAGTCACCACATGCCCCAGAAAAGCAACTCTGTCCAGCCAAAAGTCGCACTTCGAAAACTTAGTATACAACCGATGCTTCCTCAAAATCTCCAACACCGTCCTCAAGTGCGATGCATGCTCCTTCTCCGAATTAGAATAGATCAGAATGTCGTCAATAAAGATAATGAAAAACTTATCCAAAAAGTTGTAGAAAATCAGATTCATCAAATTCATGAAAACTGCGGGCGCATTGGTTACACCGAAGGGCATTACCACAAACTCATAGTGTCCATACTTCGTCCTGAATGATGACTTCGGAACATCTTCCTTCTTCACCTTCAGCTGATGATAACCACTCCTCAGATCCAACTTCAAAAACACCCTCGAACCTCCAAGCTGATCAAAAATATCATCGATACGAGGCAATGGGTATTTATTCTTGACGGTCACCGCATTCAGCTCCCGATAGTCCATGCACATGCGACGCGAACCATCCTTCTTCCTCACCAGCAGCACCAGTGCTCCCCACGGAGACACACTAGGATTGACATAACCCTTCTGCAAAAGCTCATCCAACTGCTTCCGCAATTCCTCCAACTCAACAGGTGCCATACGATATGGCACCTTCGAAATCAGCTGCGCTCCCGGAACAAGATCAATAGAAAATTCTAGAGCTCGATCAGGTGGCAATCCAGACATCTCCTCGGGGAAGACGTCATCAAAGTCCCGCACAACCGCTGGCCTCTCCAGCTCCATCTGCATAGCCACAATCTCCACCGGCCTGGCCCAAAATCTGACAGGACCAAGCAAACTGCTACCTCGACTGAAATCAAATACTGGATGTCCAGGAATCTCGAACACCACCTTCTTCCTCCAACAGTCGATCGTAGCATAGAAGCTCGCAAGCCAATCCATCCCAAGGACCGCATCATAGTTGATGATGTCGTGGACAATGAAATCAGCGTAAAGCTTATGTCCACAAACCACCAACGAGCAAGAATTGCAACCACGATGCACCGAGACCACGCCATTCCCTGTGACGATATTCCAACTCTTGGAAAGAGGGGACGTTGACAAGGAATGCTTCTCCACGAAGCTCCGAGAAATAATGCACATCGATGCACTAGAGTCAAAGAGAACTCGTGCAGGAAAAGTGCACACCAAAATCACACCTACAAACAGTCTAACAATCAAGCCCTAGTCTAGCAAATAATTATATGCAAACAACCAAACATAATCTAACAATCAAAACTAACTAAGAAGGAACAGCTAGATGGAGAGTTACCTGTGATAACCTCATCCACAGCCTCGCTCTCCACAGCGGTCATCAGAAAAGCCTGCCTCCTCGGCGGAAAAGCCCGCTGAAAAGCCTGCCTCTGTGGAACAAGAGCTGCTCCACGTCCAGCAGGAACAGACGCTCTCTGCTGCAACGGCTGTGCTGCAACAGGTGCCATCCAAGGCTGCTTCGACCTCGGACAATCCTTCATGGTATGGGTAGGATCTCCACAGACAACACACTGGCCCAGGAATCTCCTACACTGATCCTTGATATGCCCGATCTTGTCGCAGAAATGGCAAGTCTTCTGAACAGGCCCTCCTGGCCTCTTGAACTGAACTGTCTGGTTGGGCCTGAACCCCGGCCTGACCACAGCCCTGGCCTGCTCCACAGGCCTCTTCCCAGCACCAGAAACATGTCCCCTCCTCTGGCTCAGGTTCAGCTCCTGCCTCCTCGCAGCGACCAGAACCTTCTGATAAGAGTCCAGATCAGAGGAAGACACAAAACTCTGAAGCTCCAAAGCAAGTCCCTGCAGGAACCTCTGAGCCCTCTCATCAGCATCCTGCACCATCTTCGGTGCGAACCGACTCAGCCTAGTGAACTCTTGGTGGTACTGGTCCAACCGTCAAGCTCCCTTGCTTCAACTCAATAAAACACTGCAGCATCTCCTTCCTAGCAGCCTTCGGAAAGAACTCCTCATCAAACCTGGACTTAAAGGTAGCCCAAGCTATCGGCTCCACCAGCATCTTCTCTTCCGCATCCCACCAGTTCCGAGCATTATCCTTGAGTTGCCTCTTCGCCAAATCAACCCATCCAGCCGGGCTGATCTTCGCCATCTTCAAATTATCATCAATGTTCCGAATCCACTCATCGGTAGCTAGAGGACCCTCAGACCCATCAAAATAAGCAGGACACAGCTCCCGAAATTGCTTCGCTCTCGGCTCGGAGCGAGGGGCATCCTGGATTGCCCGAGCAGCTCGAGCAACTGGAGCATTCTGGACTTGCAGGAGCACGCCCTGCTGCACCTGCATCATCTGAAGCATCATCCGCATCATCTCCCCATTGGTGGGCTTCCGCTCAGGCTCCTCGTCATGAGGGGGCGCACTACCATCACCACGGGTAAATCGCCTTCCTGCCATTTAATGACACAGAAAACGAACCAGATTAGAATCATAGCTTATGACTCGGACGTCGAACTTAGTTTATTGGACATTCTAATATTATTATCGTTATTTCGATAATCACAGTTATAGAAATGTGACCTGCATGGGCCACCAACAAAACCTGTCACGCCCCGCTTCCCTAAAATGGAGGCGAGACGTGAGAAGGTCCACATAAACGTGGAGCTGTGAAGCCACACGTCTGATAAGCGTCAACAAAACATATGCATGTCCCTGTAACCATGAGCAGAACAAGATAATAACACAAGGAGATACAGAAATAAAATCCCAAATCTCAGCAATGTCCAAACATAGAATTAAGTTCAACATCCAGAAAAGCCACTAGGCTAAAGGAAAGAGTCTAAAGGCCCAGAACAAGGCCAAACAAAGACAAACATAAACAGAGTATTGGTGCTACGCACCGACAACAAAAACAGTCTAAAACGAAGAACAAAAGCAGCCTCTACGACTGATCGCCCGTGTCCTCGTACTCCTCAACGAACGCAGGTTCTGACTCAGCGTCAGCAAACACCACGTCCTCCGCAGCACTCTCAGGCTCGGGATCTAACATGTGTCACCCAAAAGAGTAAAGGGGCACATGTCAGCAAGTCTAAAAGACTTGGGCAAGGAAACTGAAAGGAAAGTACACTAGCAACCTAGCAGTTATAGTATGATGCATAACATGGCAAGTATAGTATGAAAGTGAAAAGTAAAGGGAAGTACAAGTAGCAAGTAGCAAGTATGTTGTGGATAACAAGTTTTACAAGTAAAACACGGACAAGTACAGGTCAAGTGGTTCACGTCAAGTGATCACGTCAAGTAAACACATCAAGTAAACAAGTTGTGCACAGAGATTTCGTCGGCTGGCTAGAGTGGCTGATCGGGCCAACTCGTAAGCTCAGGTGACCGATTATCCCTACCCCTCCACGTGTATCGAGCCAGGGCATTACCCCGAACACGGGATGCTCACTTCTGGATCACGAGCCAGGAAGTGTATTTAACACGTATGGCATAGGGTTATGCCTGCAACGCAGGTGCCTAGCCGGAAACAAGTAGATCGGGCATTGGCTATCAACCAACACACGTGGCCCGCTTCTGGAACACGAGCCAGAAAACACAAGTATTGTAGCATGTGCTACGAATGCGACATTCAACATGGATAGCATGGATGACAATTAATTCGCGTACCGTTAATTGTAATGAAACATGACATGGTAGTTATGCAACATGATAAATGACGGATCTAACTTCGTTGTGAAGCTAGTTCTTGAAATTGCGCCTAGGTGAGTATCATTTCGTCGCCTAGTCTCTTTTACGCCTACACAAGCAAATGGCCTAAGACATGGCCCAAAACCCTAAGTGGCAAGTTTCACTTGCCTAGCACCGAGGAAGACGATCACGAAGGTTCGTCTCACGGATGCTAATCTACGGGGAAGTCGCTGTTATGGAGAAACAATCATCAAAACAACATTCATTTTCATTAGGGTTTCACAAAAACACAAATGGGTTATGAGAATATTAAGAGATCGATTTATTACCGAATCGTTAGCGGAAGAATGATGCCGAGCAAGCACGGCGACGGAAGAACGATCCGGGAAACTATGGTTCAGATCTGGAAATGGGGAGAAATTCTGGACAAATGGGATTTTGGGGATTTTTGGGGGTTTTCCGACGACCTAGAGGTGGTGGCCAGCCTAAATGGAGAGGGAGAGGGGCTCTTGATGAAGGAGGAAGGCTAGGGGATGATGGATGATGATTTGGGGAAGAAGGAGGCTCAGGAGAAAATGAAGGAAGAAAGAAAAACGTTTGGGGGGGTTTAAATAGGCACACCCAGCGGCTGGGCAAACCCTAGGTTTACGACAGCAGTTAGTCGGTCAAAGAAGGGTTGTTGACCGACTAGTTCAACAACTAGTCGGTCGGTCGACCAACTGTGACCGACTAAAACCAAACAGTAACTCAGGTTGTCGAAATGGTCAAAGAATTAGTCGGTTAAAGAACAATGGCTGACTGAATAGTTTGCAACCTAGTCGGTCGGTGGTTGTTCTTGGACCGACTAACGATAAACAGTAACTTAGGTAAAATGTATCAAAGGAACTAGTCAGTCTGAGAGCAAGTTCTGACCGACTAGTTTCACGTCTAGTCGGTCGGTGGTTTTTCTTAGACCGACTAAAAGTAAACAGTAACTCCTGTACATTTGATTCAATGAACTAGTCGGTTCCAGTAGAGTTCCTGACCGACTAGATCTCAATCTAGTCGGTTGGTCCCCCTTCTTGAACCAACTAAAGTGCACTAAAAGTGCCGAATTGAAGCGCGAAGCTTCGGGAAGATTCCTACGGCCTCTAGGATCACTCTAACTCTAAAATATGAGCGATTTGAAGTTCGTCATGAGCGACTTACTCCAAGATCAATGATTCTAAGGAAGAAGCTAGAAAATCACGACGAAACAATCGAAAATGAAAGCTACGGAGACGAAAACCACACATGAGGAGAAAATCCACCAAAACATATATACATAATATAGATAATCCAAATACATGAAAATCAGTCGTTACATAGACCTTGTTGGATTCCACGGTCACACATAACATCTTTCGTGTTGGTAAGATGGAGTGGCGAGGAACAATGAATTAGACGTCACATTTCATTAAAAAGTTCCTTAGCCAAACGACATCATGAAGGTATGTTTTCTTGATTGAGCTTAATGTATACCTTCATTGCACTTTTGTGTGCTTGATTTGTTTTTTTGTTTGTGTGCTAGTTCATTTGTTTGTGTGCTAGTTCATCTGTTAGGATGCTTTAGTTCTTTATAATCACAAACAAAAATATACAAAAAGCTATAAAAATGGTGCTTAATGCATATTTTTCTTTTGAATCATTAAATTGGTATTAATGAATGACATTCATATCCATGTAGAAATTGATGTATTATTTTTATAGCTACATGTGCATGTTTGATTTTCTAAATAGCCATGACATGTTCAATTATTAGAATAATTCGATTTCTACACCTACACTTTCGCTTCCACAAATATTAAATGTTGTTGTACATTTGGAGATATATTTTATGAAATATTGGAAAGTGAATGTAGGATGAAAAATAATTGAAAATCTAAAAGATATGATGTGTCGTGCCTGGATAAAAAATAGAGCTCAAAAGAATTGAATTATATATATATATATATCTATCTATCTATTATACATTTGACAACGATTTTTGAATTCTAGGGCTGACTAGGACAAGATAAAGAGTGGCTGTGATTTGATCTTGTGAAATAGAAGGTTGAGATGAAGCTTTGAAACCATGAATGTGAGCTTTAAAATTTGATCCAGCTTTGAAATTTTGTCCAGCTTTGAAATAAAGGGAGCTTTGAAACCATGAATATGAGCATTGAAATTTGGTCCAACTTTGAAATTTGGTCCAACTTTCAAAGCAGCCAGTGAACATACTTCAAGATGGGGCGCCCGCTAAATTTTCTTACGCTGATTTGTTGTTTCTAGCCGAATTTGTTGTTCGACGCGAATTTGTTGTTCCGCGCCGAAGGCACCCCGCACCGAATTTGTTTTTCCATGTCGAATGCGCCTGCGCCGAATTTGCTGTTCCGCGTGAAAGGTGCCCGCGCCCTTAAATATTTTACTCTAATTTGTTGCTCTTTTAAATTTTAATTATTTTTTGGGGAACAAAGATTTCGTGGGGGCAAAGGTTAAATGAACCGTGCCCGCAAGCACCGGCTTTTTTTGCGCTAATTTATTGTTCCGCGCCGAATTTTTTGTTCTACGCTAATGCACTTTGATTAGCAAAATGTATGTGGTGACTAGCTGCAGTGCCCGCACCGAAGACGCAGTGCCAAATTTGCTGTTCTATGCTAATGCATTTTGGTTAGCAAAATGTGTGTGGTGACTAGTGGCACTACACCCGCGCCGAAGGCACCCACTAAATTTTTGTTCGTTTAAATTTTGCAGGGGGTAATAATTCTTGGGGAGAACAAAGATTTTGATGAGATATCTTAAATGAAACGCACCCGAGGGCGCCTGCGCCGAAGCTACATTTTTGTCCATTTAAATTTTGGAGGAAGAAATAATTTTTGGGGAAAACAAAGATTTTGAGGGAAAATCTTAAATGAACCGTGCCCGCGGGGCACAGGTTATGACTAGTATGTGTGTGTGTATATATATATATATAATATTTTTGATGTCGGCCCTAGGAGGGTTGCGCGTGGGGGTTTTTGGGCTACGCCAGCCTTCAGGCCGGTCTCCGGCGTCTTGTCGCTGCCGGACAGGCTACTACGTCGTGATCAAGTTACCGGATCCTTCATTTGGGGAGATCGGGAACTTGATCTAGCCCAGATCGATTGGGGCTCTCACGATCACAGCATCAGATCCGAAATCAGGAGGATCAAGTGCTCGTCGATCAAGAGGGCATTCACTCTGCAGCGGTCGACGAGGTCAGGCGTCGCCATCGGCTTAGATCCGGTAGGAATCAAGTGACGTCGAGAACCGGTCGACAGATCCTGTCTTCTCGGAATCACTGATTAGGCGACGTTGACAGATCATCTCGGAATCGCAGATCGACGTCGAGATCATGTGACGTCGAGATCAGCACCTTCTCGGAATCACAGATCCGGTCGAAGTCGAGATCCAGTCGGACCTCACCATCTGCTCCGGTGGCTCCTCCGGGGGCAAGGTTTGGCACCGGCCTATGAGGGGTTCTACTTCAGCGGATCGAGTGATGCAGTGCTGTTCCGGGCTATTCGGCAGCTCTACCTCTGGGAAGTCCTTCATGGCTCCTCGGGGTCAGGTTGCTTATCGGGGTCAGCCTCCAGATCTCGCTTCGGGGTTCCCCCCCTCTGTCATGCTATGGGGAGAGCTGATCCTTCATGTATCAATGCTGGCAACCCATATCATCGGTGTTCGTCGTACTGTCATCAAAGGATTAGAAATGCTACCCCTAAAACAGTACCTACTACTGATGTTAATCAAATTGATAAAACTATTGGCAAACCATCTGCTCATTTGAGGGTGGAAAAATCGGGGCGTGAAGCATGGAGTTCCCTCTTTTCTGTTGGACGTTCAGTTGAGCAACATAGCAAATGTGAATACGTTCCACCCCGAGAGATCCCAACTGGTAAGGCTATCCCTTGGATCCCTAAAGAAGCGGTATCTGCTAATGTTGCAAAATGGAGTTGCACTCTTGCTGGTTATGTTGTGGGAGACAAACCATTTTCCTCGCATCTACGAGCATGTGTACAGCAGTTGTGGCGGCCTAAAGGAAAGCTCCAGGTTCACTCCAGGGATAATGGTTTTCTCTTCTTTGAATTTGAGTTAGAAGAAGATTGCAGCAGAGTTCTCCAAGAAGGGCCTTGGATGTTTGATAAAAGGATGATAGTACTGCGGCACTGGACTCCAGAAATTACAATGGATACAGATCTTTTGTCCTCAATTCCAGTATGGGTGAGATTTCCTGACTTCCATTGAAATTTTGGTCTACAGAACGCATTAGTATTATTGCTAGCTCTGTAGGTAAGCCTTTATTTGTGGATAAGGCTACGGCTTCTGGAGAACGGTATTCTTATGCTAGATGTTTTGTGGAAGTTGAGGCAAAGACAAAATTACCAAGCACCATTGAGATTGCGGTGGAGGAGGAGGGAAATACGATCATTCGAATGGAATACAAAAACTTGCCCCCAAATTGTTCATCGTGTGAATGTTTCAGACATTCCTCTGCCTAGTGTCCCTTCAAGAAAGTTTGGGTGGAGAAAACTAAACCATCTTCAAATGTGGATGGTAATGTGTTGGTTCCTGAAGCCCCAGCAGGAGATCATTCAGCAACAGGTGAAGGTCAAACAACTACAAAGAACCCAATAGATGCTGAGTACACTGCAGCAGTTGTTTCTGATATAGTTCCTTGTATTTTTGAGTATGGTGGTCCGTCTTCTGCGCGCCCTACAGAAAATGTCCGTATAGATGACCCTGACAATGTTGGTAATGAAGATGAGGCTGATGGAAACTACGAGGATGAGTGGATGGAGGAGTTTGATGGGGATGCTACTATGGAGAATCAGGAGTGGGATGAGGAAATGCGCCACCTTGCATCATCATTGAAGTCGATTAAAAAGAAAAATATAGATCTCCCTCGACAGAAAAGTTTAAGAATTCCTAGGAATTCTAAATATTAGGACTCAAACGCTGAGTTGAGTTGGTGGATAATTTATGATTGTTTTTCTTTAGAGTTTATGTTTGGAGCTTTCTGTAATCCAATATTGTTATTGATGAGTTATATGAATAAAGTTGTTAATCCTTCAATCTCTCTCTCTCTCTCTCTCTCTCTCTCTCTCTCTCTCTCTCTCTCTCTCTCTCTCTCTCTCTCTCTCTCTCTCTCTCTCTCTCTCTCTCTCTCTCTCTGTGGATGCAAGCTTTACGCATCCCGCTTTCTGTTCTGCTCACTAAAATATCTACCTGCAGGAGTTTTATATGGGGTTCTACTCGTTTTTGGGATTGGAAGGATTTGTTTGCCCATAAGAAAGAGGGATGCGTCGGACTCAGGCTTCTCACGGACATCAACTTGTCTTCGGGAGTCCGGCTTACATGGAGGATGATATCGAAAGGGAGCCTTTGGGCTGACCATATGAATATGAAATTTGGGAACATTGATGACTTTTATGCGGCAAAGGGGAGAGTTACACAATCGGGTACATGGAAATTTATGCTTCACTGTAGAAGCGTCTTGCAGAAGCTAATTAAAAGGGTGGTGAGGAATGGTAGAACCACTCTCTTTTGGCATGATAACTGGTTGCCCTGCGGGCCCCTTAAAAATATGCAAAACATTTCGACGGGTGCTAGCAACAAATGCATTGCGGATTATTGGGGGGGCGCTGATTGGATTCAAGAGCCGAGCATCCATGGGTTCAGGTCTATCCTGAAGATTTCGGTATCAAACAAAGTGCAGACTCATGGATTGGATCCCTAGCCATGTCTTTCGTTTTAGGGATGCTTGGGAGGGCACAAGACGCCAAGGTATGCCTTTCCCTTGTTACAAGCTAATCTGGTATAGTAACCATGTTCCAAAAATGTCTTTGACGCTGTTGTGCGCATTAAATGGGAAGGTACTCACTAAAGATAATCTCATAAGATGGGGGCTAAATACAAATGGAAAATATGAACTATGTGACGACGATGCTGAAGAGAATATCAAGCACTTATTCTTCGAATGCAACTATACCCAATACATCTTGCGCAGGTTCCTGCTAAAGCTTGGAGTTCGCATGCAAATCTCGCCCTCCCTGCCCGTGGTAGGAGATTTCTA
Source organism: Scilla litardierei (assembly GCA_030789695.1). Classification (NCBI taxonomy): domain Eukaryota; kingdom Viridiplantae; phylum Streptophyta; class Magnoliopsida; order Asparagales; family Asparagaceae; genus Scilla; species Scilla litardierei. The sequence goes on from CM061136.1 coordinate 100,930,937, forward strand.
CCTGAACAACTTCGAGGAAAAACGTATTAGGCACCCCTGCTAAAATTTCCATAAGTGCAACTGTATGGCATATATGGAAGGAAAGAAATAATAGAATATTTGAGAGCACAAGGAAGAGCAAAACTCAAGTATTCGAGGACATAGCGACAGATGTCAGGATTGCTATGAAGGATAAATATATGGTTGATGAAGAGGCTTCAGAAGCTCTATCAAACTGGGGCTTTTGGGATAATGGTTGAGAACTCTTTTCTTATGTCTTAGCATTTTATCATAGATTATTGACTATTTTAGTTGATTAGAGAAGTGGTTGGGAATCTTTAGTGGAGAATGACGGCCCGTGTGCCATATCCTCTCTATATAGAATCCTGACTCCTTATGAACTACCACAATGTATTGTTTGTAAGTTCCATGAGCTTCATCTTTGAGCTTTATTTGTGCTTGACGTATAATGCAAGGTATCAAATTCATCTTCATCTTCTGAGTGTGGTTGAGCTTCTTCTTTTCGGAGTATGTGCAAACCTTTCATCAATTGATTGCACAACCTACACACTTAGATAATGTAATTAGTACATTAACATCATTTGGTGTGCTCATCATCAAAACCACTTAGGGGTGGAACTAGATTTCCCATCACTCTTCCCCTTTTTTTATGATGACACCCAAATGAAAAATAAATGAATAATAGCATCGAAAATAATGAGCAAGATTACTTACTCCCCCTGCTTAGATGAGGTATGATATAATCATACTCCCACTGCATCAAAGCTGGTTAGCAATAGCAATTATTCATTTTCGTTTTTGCATTTACCAATTTTCTTCTCCCCTTGTCATCAATCAAAAAATATAATGATGACATCCATGATAATAGCACAATGTGTTGAATATATTATAAGCATTAACAACTAAGTACATTCAACAAATAAACCAAGTGTTTATACCAAGTATATGAGAAAAGAAATAATCAACCTACAAATTATCTGCAAAATAGAGTTAGTTGATCAAGATATATTTCATGTATAAATAAGATGGTATGAAAGTGAAAATATAGAGATATCAAAAGATAAAAACATGGTATATCAACTAGGATAACATAGTAGTATTGCATCAACTACCAAGAGTTGATACCAAATGTTAGAAACCACCACACAAGAGTAAAAATATTTCAGACCAAATCATTGTTTTAGAAAGCATTGTTTTTAAAACCAAGTAACCAAGATAATCAAAGTTCAAGAAGAACCGCCATTCTTCTTTTCTTTCTTTAATTCCTTGATTTCTTCAAGGATCATCCCGAGAGTCTTTTCTGTCATCTCATTGCTGCTCACCAAGAAGTCTTTCAAATTCTCTACCTTCTTGTTGAGCTCTTCAAAGCCTCTAGAATGAGAAATTTTCATCATTTTAATCTTGTTCAGGAGCATTTCCTGAAGCTCAACAATGTAGTGTGGAACTTCCTCAGGTGGTGCTTCATCCTCATCTTCACTTTCTTCATCTTCTTCATCTGTGTCTTCAATAACAACTTTCTTACCTTTTCTTGAGGTGGAGCTAGTGTCACCAACTAGCTTTTCTTCCGAAACATTTTCGTTAAGGTCACGATGAAGACCCATTCGGCCAAGTGTATGAGCATCAAACACAAGAGCGGGTTCCAGAACCTCAGACTCATTAACCAGTGGAATATCATAAGCATTAAAGAGAATGGTTAAGAAATGACCATGAGCCAAGGGAGATATAACTCTAGTAGACACAGCAGACTGAAGAATTCAATCGATGATAATTCTAGCCGAATTAACTTTAATATTTTCAAGCATAGCGTAAATACACTTTGCTTGTTTTTCAGATAGAACGAAATGGCTGCCAGACTTCTGGGTTATATTGTAGATAAGATGTACGCCAATATCCTAGCAGGATAACGAAGATTGCTACTAGGTAACTTAGTGGGGAAAAACTTTCCAGGCATATACATTTTATCTAAAACATTCCCATCAGTAATTTCAATCTCGTCTAGCAGTTTCCCGATGTAGGGAATCCTTAAGTCTTGACCTAAAGATTTGACAGTGATATGAAGTTGGGTATCAAGGACCTTAGTTCTAAATCGAGTTTTGGCTAGATCAGGATCCATATTTGCATAGAAAAGATGAATGAGTCTTGGATAACACAAATATGAATTATTCTGGGAAAATAAGTTCAGCAGATTTTGAAATTCAAGAATAATATCAATGCTATAATTCTTTACATCCTCAATATTGACAAACCTCTCATGGAGGATTTGCCTCTTGGTGATGTTTAGAAATTTAGCATAACTAGAAAATTGACCAGATAAGGTTTAATCACTTCTCTCTCAGTGAGAGTATGATGAGTTTCATCAACATTTCTCTTTTTAGCAATAACAGCTTTTCTAGGCATAAAGATAATGAAAATATGAAATAATGAAAGAGATATATGAAGTATTCAAAGAGATAAGTGAAGTTTATATCTTGATGATGGAGATTTTCTTGAAGGAAGATGAAAGATCAAGAGCTCCTAGAGAGAGAGATGAGCAAGAGCACGCAAAAACTTTCAAAATGGGGAACCCAAATGAGGTAATTAGCTACCTAGGGTTTAGATGAGAGCGTTTTGATTTTGAAATGAAGAAGGAGATGAATGGGAGCCATAAGATCAAGAAGAGGAAGGGCTAGGATCAATTCCCTTTAATGGGTTTAAGTCATCAACTGGTTATGAGCCCAATAAGCTCTAAAAACAACTAACAGTTAGTCAAAAAAAGTGAAAAACAAAACACAGATTTCGGCAGGCCATGCTCTGGGAGTCGACTCCTAGTCTTGGTAGTCGACTCCCTCCTGGTTTTGAGAATTTTCTCATCCCGAGGGATTTTCGACTTTTTGGATTGAGCGTTTAGCCAAAATCTTTAGCAAGAAAATAAATAACACATATAAGCATTCATATAGGGCAACAAAAATATTATTAAAAATTATTTAAACATTCATATGTTTAAGCTTTTGCGTAGCGATGAATTGTTAACCACTCTTCCCGTAAAGCGTTGATTTTTGTGTTCCTCCTCCTTTGTTTAGAGTACCTGAAAATTATGAACGGTGTGGTACTCTTTATTCATTTGAGTCCAAGGGGTTAGTTTTTAGGAAACCAAACCCAATATGGTTTAGTTCCTTCAATAGAAATATACTTGTAATTTTTATTTAAATGAATTTTTTGAATAAAATCGATTGCTTACATTTGTTTATTTTGATCCATCATGTGCTAGGAAATCCATATGCTCAGAAAATTTGGTTTAGCATGATGCATCCTAGTATGCTTAATCCTTTTCTTGGCATGATTAGAATCATAACCAAGTCCGATTTTGCTAGATGATGCTTTTTGACTATTTTTAAGACTGTCTAATTTTCCTTTCCCTTTATTGAAGTTTTCGACAATCTTCATCATAGAATCGTATTTGTCTTTGATAGACACGAGAAGATTATCCAAACTCTTAATTTTCTTTTTCATGTAATGCATGTCTTTTTCTAATAATTCATTCTTCTCTTTTAGTGGGTTTTCTTTAAGAAGTTCCTCTTTATCTTTTGCATCTTTTTTAACTAATCTCAATGTTTTTCTATGTTCTTTAATGAGCTTCTCATGAACTGAGCAAAGCTCCTTATATGCACCCCTATAATCCATGTCTTCATTATCACTTGATAATGAATCATCATCACTAAATGATGAATTATGAAATGAACTTACCTGCGATGATGTGGAAGCTAGGAAGCACATATGGGCTGTTTCTCTTCTATCTTCTTTGTCATCTGATGATGATTCATCGGAGGTAGAATCATTGACGTGCCCCCGGTTTGCTAGCCGCAAATGGCCGGGGGACCCGCGTGAGGGTTTAGATATTTGTAACCGCAAGCGCACGGTGTTGTAGTGTGGCTTGGGGGTCGAACACAGGGAGGCTAGGATGTGCTTGTGTCAAGGAGGACCGAAATCACCCCGTGGGCGAGCTAGCCCGGATCGGTTGACGGGTTGTCACAGGAAAGGAATGCAAGGTATGAACAATAAGAAAATAAACCCAGGACTTTGGTTTCCACTCCAACGAGCGACTCTCGCTGATACGGCCTACGGGTAGGATGGCGATCGGAATTAGGGTCTAATGGTGAGACGTTGCCTCTGAAAGTGGTACCAGCATCCCATGGGCCCGATATTCTGGTCGGAGCCCAGGATGATACACAGGACTTCCCGGGTTCGATCAGTGGGCACTCCCGTGTCCATTAACACTGATCGATTCCGGGAGCACTAAGCTCGCAACGATAACTCCCAACGTCTCATCCTGCCGCTCCCGCGCGCTAGGATTCGGCGTCTACGCTAAGGGCGTGAGCTATGGCTAGGGAGTCAACCGCCAAGTTTATTCCCCCTTGGCCCAATGGACAAAGGCGATCTTTTTCCCGCCGATGACAATAAAACACCCCGCGTAACCGTTAGATTCCTAATCACTATCGATTTCCTAACCCTATGGATGCATCGGGAAGAGCCCCCGAAGGGGTTTCCGCCAAAATCCCAGATTTGGGAACTACTCGCAAATATTCATTAAAAAGCGATCTAAACGAAAATGAACCGTTAAAATCATAATCAGACGATAGGAATGCGAAGGTAGTAGAGCAATTAAGATAATACTAAAGTTTAAGAAAGATCCGAAAACTTACAATAGAAAAGTAATTACAGCCGTCACAAATAGGAGAAAACAGTAAAAACTAACAGCTCCCCCGTTTCTGGAACCCTAGGGGTCCTATTTATAGGATCTCGTCTCACCCGATCGGTTGACAAGTCAACCGATCGGGTGATCCGTTACAAATAATAAACAGAAAACGGCGGAGTTTCACCCGGTCATATGAACCGGTCGGCTGAGTTCTTGGGGTGACCGGTTGGATCTTGGCGCCATCGGGTGAAGGGGTCGATTGGGTGCCCGTGTCTCGGCTCCTCAGCATCAGCACAGATGAACCAATCGGGTGAGAGTCACCCGATCGGTTGGAATTTGGCTTGAAAAGACAGAGAATCGGCCCCGTTGAACCGGCCTGTGAACCGGTCGGGTGACATCCACTTGAGCTCCAGCTGAGACCAGGTGGTGCACGCGTGCATCACCCGATCGGTTGGAGATGACCAACCGACCGGGTGAGGGGCTGAAAGATGTAATCTTCGTCGTTTGACCCCCTGGATCACGTGTGACTCCTCCCGTTTCCTCCGGGGACACATGATATCATCGTTTTGCGTCCCAAATGCGGGCAATCTCCTGCAAACATGGAGAAACAAAGAAAAGTGAAAGAAAACGAGAAAACACGAGAAAACGAATAAAAGACGACGGAAAATACGGAGAAACACAAAAGAAAACGTGCGTGAATATATGAAATATATACGCACGTCAAAATCCCCCAAGCTGAACTCTTCCTCGTCCTCGAGGAAGAAGAGTGAGAGTAGGAGCTCGGAGGGAGAAAATAGAGAGGAAGAAAGAAAAAGAGTAAACAAAAATCCTAGATCGCCCGTCAGAGCCAGCAAAATCAAACACAACACACTAAGCAAGCAAACACAAAAATCACATCACTAAACCAAGGAATACGAGTCCAGACAAGTGTCGTGGGCCCACGCGGTGAAGCGCGTGTGAGTGCGGTCGTGTGCTAGCAAATGGTGTCGCTTTCTACAATGTGCTATAAGCTCATATACGCAAATCCAGGAAATGACCCAAATAACGATTCGAATTTGAAATTGTGGTGAATATTAGTTCAAGCATGCATGAGAAGGGTATAAGAATAGAAGCGTATCATGCATCGGGGACTCCACAACTAGGGTTAAGGAAATCACACCACTATAGCCTAGATACTAGCTAAAAAGTTCCCAAGCCAAGTGTTTTCGAAAACGATGGGGGTTGAGATGACATGGAGTAGAACACTCGGTGCAAATTCTCGCCTTCCCTTTATTCTCGGTAGATAGGAAAAATATTCACACTTGAAATTTTTGGGTTTTGGGTATTTGTATTTTTTTGGATTTTGGGCTATAAAAAATTTTTCTTTTCTTTTCTTTTTGGGTTTTTCTTTTCTTTTCTCTTTTTTTGGATTTTTGGGTTTTTGGCTATACACATGTGTACTCTCCTAAGTGGGAGAACGGTACACGACGAGGGGATTTGCACCAAGTAAAACAAAAAAGAAGTCGGAATCTAAACACTTGGGCAAAGGAAACTATTCTCGCTAAATAGAGCATGGGCTAAATGGGTTATCTGTTGGATATGGAAGACGTTTGTACACCCTTGTGGGGGATGTATGAGGAAATACGGACCTCGAACGTCGCGTACACGAAGTCGTGTGCAAAGGGAATCTGTTCCCTTGCGGAGAGGATCTCTAGATGAGTGGGAAAGTCGCATTATATATGCATAAGTGCATGCGACATATGGCTAATAAAGGGGGAATATCTTAAGCTTATGTTGTACCATGCATATGGTACAACTTAAGCTTATAATGTGCCATGTATCATGGTACACCTTAATTAAGTTGTTCCAAAGGAACAACTTACCCTAAAATAACTACCTTGGGGGCTATAAATAAGACCCAAGGGTAAGCCATTTCTTACACCTTTGCATGAAATTCATGCATGCATCTTCATCCTAGCGAAGCTCTGCAGAAATCCTTTCTCTTCCTCTTTCCAAGTTCTTAATCTAAAATAGAGATTTAGATTGTGGATTAGTAGCCTTACTCCGTTCGTGAGAAGACTCGATCCGTCGTGGCGAATCCGAAGGCAAAGTTCCGAGACTACCGTTCCGCATACGCAAGCGTAAGTCTCAACTTTAATTATCGATCCTAACTCTGTTTTGGCAGGATCCTACATTGGTATCGGAGCCATAAGGGTTCGCCCCGGTCAAACCACCGCCCCGTCGAAACTATGAACGAGTCGTTGTCTTTTTCACGAATGTGTCTCCTACTATTACGGATATAGTAGGAACGCTTCGTGACGGAGAGAACGCAGCGGTTGTTCTTTTCACGTTAGGGTCTCCTATCATTACGGATATGGTAGGAACTCTCCGTGACGGGAAGAACCGACCGTTCACGTAGTATGTTATTTTTCATTTTTGGCACACGGCCATTAGGAAATAACTAATTTCTCGACGAACGGGTGCTTCATCGACGAACGGGTGCTTCATCGAGGAAGATGATGGTAGTTATTTCCATCGGGTAAGAGTAAATTTGGTGCATGTGCACCATGGCCAAATGGGCTATGAAGGCCATGCACCCCCTCTCCCCATGCGGAGGGGGTTGGCTACGGCCAATAACCACCGACGACCACCCCATCAAGGGGGTGAAGTGCATGCGGCCACCCCATGAAAGGGGGGAGACCGGCCATGGCTAAAGGGCCATGGCCGGGCAAGGCCAATAGGCCATGGCCGGACCATGGCCGGCCATGGCCCTGGCCGGCCACGGCCAGGGCCAGGGAGCCCTGGCCGCGGCCTGGCCAGGCCAGGCCAGGGCCGGCCCTGGCCGGCCACGGCCATGGCCAGAAGGCCCTGGCCGCGGCCAGGCCAGGGCCAGGCCGCCCTGGCCCCCGGCCAGGGCCAGGCCGCCCTGGCCGAGGCCAGGGCAGAAGCCCTGGCCCCGGCCAGGGTCCTGGCCGCCCTGGCCTCAGGCCAGGGCAGAGCCCTGGCCTCAGGCCAGGGCCTGGCCGAGGCCAGGGCAGGAGCCCTGGCCCTGGCCAGCGGCCAGGCCGCCTTGGCAGAGGCCAGGGCAGCGCCCTGGCCTCAGGCCAGGGGCCTGGCCGCCCTGGCTGAGGCCAGGGCAGCGCCCTGGCCTCAGGCCAGGGCCTGGCCGAGGCCAGGGCAGGGGCCTGGCCCCGGCCAGTGGCCTGGCCGGCCGGCCCTGGCAGAGGCCAGGGCCTGGCCGGCCCTGGCCGAGGGGGCCAGGGCCCCTGGGCGGCCAGGGCAGAGGCCCTGGCCGGCCCATTGGCCAAGCCCCGGCCAGGGCAGAGGCCCTGGCCGGGAAGAAACTGCAGTTTGAAAATTGGTCGACCAATTTGGTCATTTTGGTCGACCAATCTGGCAGAAGGTCTGGGTCGACTGCAAACTTGCCTACTGACCCATACGGGGTGACAAAAGGCATTGGCCAAACTCGAATGTGCCGATTAGCCCATACGGGGCTAACCACAGTGCCGACTAGTTCATACGGAACTAACATTTTAATGAAGTTTTTCATTGGGCTCTACTCCTTGAAGATTAGCCATAGTGCTCTACTTCATGCGAGATTAGCCATGTCATTGTGCTCTACTCTACGGAGATTAGCCAATGTACTTGTGACGTTGTGCTCTACTCTACGGAGATTAGCCAACGTGCTTTCAAAATTTTTTGGAAAAAGATGTTTTTCAAATAGGTTATGTCCCGTCCTTAAATCGGGATAGCGCAATTTAGAATTCCAAGTCCTACCACGATCCGGCCATGGTTATCTAACCCATGGGTGTGTAGAACAGGTCTCGTGGCTTGGCAATTGTTACGTTAAAATTCTTTGCGCAAACTCTTACCTATTCTATTTTGAAAGATATGTTTTTCAAAGTAATTTTTCCGCTGCTAATACCATACGGGTATTATTTCTGATTTCTTTTTACTTAAGATAAGTAAGAGGGATACTTTGAAAGTTACTTCTAGATGGTAGTTGGGAACGTAGTGAACTTCTCGATTCTAGAGTAACATTTCAACGCATCCAAGGAACTTATCAAGTGTTTAAAGAATCGAAACTTTATGCATAGAATTTTGATCGTGTTTTTCATTCTCTTTGCAGTTTTTTGAATCGAATATGTCTACCGCTTCTAAGAACATTGTCGCAGAGCTTAACAAAGGTGAAAAGCTCAACGGCGACAATTATAAACTTTGGTCAATAAAGATCCAATATGTTTTGGAGGAGCAAGATGTGCTCGAAACACTCCAAAACATAATGGTAGAACCTGAGTTGGGCAATACGGCCCAACACAAGAGGGACCGGGAAGCTTATGATACTTGGACTCGAAAGAACAAAATAGCACGCATTACGTTACTGTCCGCGATGGACAATGACATAATGCGTCTATTTCGGGAATTCGATCTAGCCAAAGACATATGGTCTGAGCTAGAAGTAAAGTTTGGTGGAACTTCGGTTACCAAACTCCGCTCCTTGAATATTCAATTTGATTCGTACAAGATGCGGCGAGATCATTCTATGAAGAAGCATCTCCGCCACATGGCGAATCTTATATCTGAATTAAAGGATGCGGGTGTTACGCTGTCTGACGAACAGCAGATCCAAGCAGTCATTCGTTCACTCCCAGATAGCTGGGATAACATGAAAATGCATCTCACTCATAATGAGTGCATTAAAACTTTAAGCGATGTATCGAAACACCTCGAACTCGAGGAAGAGCGGATTCAACCCGCAAAACCAAGTGCAGAAGTGCACGTGGCCGCTAGTTCCTCACATGGAGGAAATAAGCGGAAGAATAAACGCTTAAGGTTTGTGAACGAACGAAAGCAAGAACCGGAAACCTCAAAGAAGACTAAGAACAAAAAGTGGCAAAAGAATGTGCACTCAAAGAAGAAAAACTTGAAGAAGATCAAGTGCTTTAAGTGCAACAAGTACGGTCACTTCGCCCGTACATGTACGGATAAAAGTGATAAGGTAACTTGTAGGGCTAGTTACATATGTGTTTCTAGTTCCATGTTTCTTGCTGAATCTAACTATTTTTGGTTGATTGATTCAGGGGCCACAGACCACGTAGCGAAGGACAGAAGGTTCTTCGTAGAGTATCGGAGGATAACTCAAAGAACAAAGTGGATATACGTCGGCAACAACACTCGTGTTGAAGTCAAAGGCGTCGGAACATGCAAGCTAGTTCTCGACAACGGCCGGACTTTATTATTGCATGACGTCCTCTTTGCTCCAGATATTAGAAGAAATATCGTATCCGTGGTCATGTTAATGTCTTTAGATTATGAGTGGAGGTTCTATAAACAATATGTTGACCTTGTTTGTAATAATTCTTTGATTGGTTCTGGTAATGTTTGTAATGGATTAATTGTTTTAAATACAATGTATGATGATTCTTCTTCCATTAATGAAAGTTTCCATTTAACAAATGCTTCTAACTCTGAATCTGAGATCATTTGTTGGCATGCAAGACTTGGTCATATTGGACCAACTAGAATGGATAGACTTGACAAAGTGGCTTGCTATCTAATGTTTCAAAAGTTGAAATGTCAACTTGCGAACATTGTCTTGTAGGGAAAACTTGTCGCAAGCCGTTTGGAACTGGCACAAGGGCCGAAGTTCCATTACAGCTTATCCATTCGGACATTTGCGGTCCAATGAATGTTAAGACAAGACGCGGGAAGTCCTATTTCATATCTTTCATTGATGACTTCACCCGTTTCGGTCATATTTATTTGATTTCCCACAAACATGAAGCTTTAACTTGCTTCAAAAACTATATGAGTTTAGTGGAAAATCAACTAGATCGCAAGATAAAGGTCTTGCGAACCGATCGGGGTGGGGAATATCAATCAACGAGTTTTAAGGAACTCTGTGATGAAAAAGGCATAGTTCATCAAATAACTATGCCTTATACTCCACAACAAAACGGTGTTGCGAAAAGAAGAAATAGGACATTGATGGAAATGGTCCGTTCAATGATGTCTCAGGCAAATTTGCCTATCACCTTTTGGGGTGATGCATTGTTGACGGCAGCATTCATCTTAAACCGTGTACCCTCGAAGTCGGTAAGTTCTACTCCTTATGAGTTGTGGAACAATAGAACTCCAGACTTAAGCATTCTAAAACCTTGGGGTTGTGCCTCTTATGCACATTTGTCCTCTCACAAATATGGCAAACTTGGGCCACGTGGGAGGAAGTGTATCTTCATCAGATACGCTGAAAACTCCAAAGGATATGTTTTCGTCGGTCAAGAGGACAATGGGGGTCTTATAGAATTCGAATCGAGGGATGTTGTCTTCTTGGAAAATGAGTTTTCAAGACATGGTGAGATAAGTCAAGACTTATCCTTGTTTGAGACATGGGATCAAGAAGGATCGGAACGTTCGAGTGGGAGAATTCTTGGTGAAGAAGAAAATACGTTTCAAACTTCACCAATGGATGATACGAACGATACCAATCCTATTCCGAGTGGGAGTGATATTATTCCAAGTGGGAGTGATGTCATTCCAAGTGGGAGTGATCAAACTCAAACAAGACGTAGTAATCGAACGAGGCTAACACCTCTGAGATTTGAGAATGAATTTCCTCAAACATTCATGACATTACTACAAGATGATGACGAACCTGCAAATTTCAAACAGGCCGTCACATGCCCTGCTAAAGATAAATGGATAGCGGCAATGGAAGAAGAACTTCAATCCATGAAAACAAACCAAGTCTGGGACTTGGTTGATTTACCTAAGGGACGTAGAGCCATTGGAAACAAGTGGGTTCTCAAAATCAAGCATAAGGCTGATGGCTCCATCGAGAAATATAAAGCTCGCCTTGTTGCGAAAGGTTTCACGCAACAGGAAGGAATAGACTACGAAGAGACTTTCTCTCCTGTCGTGCGTTTTATCTCCATTCGCTTAATTCTGGCAATGGTGGCTTGTTTGGACCTCGAGTTACATCAGATGGATGTAAAGACTGCTTTTCTTAACGGAGAACTAGATGAGGAGATCTACATGGAACAACCAAACGGGTTTGTACAAGAAGAAAACAAACATAAGGTTTGTAAACTTCGTAAATCCATATATGGTCTTAAACAATCCTCAAGGCAGTGGTATATGCGCTTTCAAGAAGTCGTTTTGTCGTATGGTTTCTCCATGCTCGACGAAGACAATTGCGTATATATTAAGAGGATTAAAAACAAGTATGTAATTATGTCTCTTTATGTAGATGACATACTTATAGCCGGAAATGATAAGCGTCTTATATTGGATATCAAAGCTTGGCTTTCATCCGTCTTTGAGATGAAAGACATGGGTGAAGCTGCATATATCCTTGGGGTTAAGATCTCAAGGAACCGTTCCAAGAAACTTCTTTCTCTCTCTCAAGAGACATATATAAAGAAAGTTTTAGAACGGTTTAATATGCAGGACTGCAAGCCAATTGATACTCCAATAAGCAAAGGCGAGGGTCTATGTTTGGGGATGTGTCCCAAAGATCCAAAAGAAAAGAAAGCTATGGAAAAAGTTTCATACTCCAGTGCTGTCGGGAGTCTGATGTACGCCATGATGTGTACCAGACCAGACATTTGCTATGCTGTTGGTATGATAAGCCGTTACCAATCCAACCCAGGACAAGCACACTGGAAAGCGGTTAAGAGGATATTAAGATACCTCAAAGGGACTGCGGACTATGCGTTATGCTATCAAGGCAATACCTTGAGACTCGAAGGCTATACCGATGCTGATTGGGCGGGTGATCTCGACGAGCGAAGATCTACCTCAGGCTTTGTTTACTTGCTCGGGAATGGTGCAATATCCTGGAGCAGCAAGAAGCAAACCTGCATCGCCTTATCAACCATGGAAGCCGAATTCGTAGCATTCAGCATGGCGGTCCAAGAAGCTGTTTGGCTTAGGAAATTCTTAGACATGCTGACGAATGCCTCTGACTCGAGCACTGTTCCCATATACAGTGATAGTCAAGCTTCGATTGCTTATGTCAAAGATCCTAAATTTCATTGTAAGACCAAACATATTGACATTCGATTCAAGTTTGCGAAGGACTATGACAAACGGAAGGAAGTAGACATAGGATACATATCCACGCATGAGATGATAGCGGATCCCCTTACCAAGGCGATCCCCAGAGATGTGTTTTTCAAACACTTATCATCTATGGGAATGCGTAGGTGCTGAGCTGTATCATGTAATATTTCCCATGTCTATAGAAGATCAAAATTTGATTTGCATATAAGTTTCCTACAAATGATTTTATGTACATTTGTGTTTAAGTCTCAGCTATTTTTTGTGTGTATGTCGGACAGATTAAGGTTGGCTCTCTCACATGAGCAACCGCCTTATCTTATCAGATGGATAAGATAGAGATGAGACTAGTTTAAAGTCAAAATCATTAGACAAATGATTTAGAGTCGTGACTTAAACAAGATAGTCGAATAAATGATCTGCATCATACGGATGCTTACAAAAGATCTGAGATCTGTATCACAAGGATATAAAGATCTCATTGGATTTTTTAAATCCTATCTGTCTTATGCAGGATGAGAGTCCGTGAATATTTCACGAGTAGTAAAAGGACTCAAAAAGATAGGCACTGTGGTGTCTGATCTTTCATCCGTACAACATCATTAAGACATACTCTCCCTGGGAAAGGAGTGATGTTGTAGTACGTGTTCATACCACGTATGCATTTCGACCACTGAGTTAGTAGCAATAGTGTTTGCTATTATGTGAGACTCAAAGGCCATACGGGTCTTAACTCTTACCCTCAAGGACTCCAATTGGTTCCTTTAGATTTGACGAGATGATCGCTATCTTAGCGTGTTACTAATGGGCTATGATAATTCGGCTCGGCGGGGCACGTTAGAAAAGCGAATCAAGTCAAGATCAAAAGGTTCGCAAGAAGAGGAAGATTGATTTCATATTCGCATTTGGACTTTAGTGATTCAAAGCTGACCAGCCAATTGTAATCCAGATGGGATTCAATTGTTGAATATAAAGTACAAGAAATGTGAAGAAATAATCTAGGGTAGAGCATGCGTTGAACTACTCAACTTTGCACCTTCGAGGTCGTTGTGTATCTCTAACAAGTGCACAACAACAGACTCTACGCGCATGACGGTCGCACGGTCTATTTATCGGTATGATAGATAAAAGAACTAAGAGAAAGACGTTCTCTTACAATCCCCTCAAGTGTGAGTGGGAGATGTTGGATATGGAAGACGTTTGTACACCCTTGTGGGGGATGTACGAGGAAATACGGACCTCGAACGTCGCGTACACGAAGTCGTGTGCAAAGGGAATCTATTCCCTTGCGGAGAGGATCTCTGGATGAGTGGGAAAGTCGCATTATATATGCATAAGTGCATGCGACATATGGCTAATAAAGGGGGAATATCTTAAGCTTATGTTGTACCATGCATATGGTACAACTTAAGCTTATAATGTGCCATGTATCATGATACACCTTAATTAAGTTGTTCCAAAGGAACAACTTACCCTAAAATAACTACCTTGGGGGCTATAAATAAGACCCAAGGGTAAGCCATTTCTTACACCTTTTGCATGAAATTCATGCATGCATCTTCATCCTAGCGAAGCTCTGCAGAAATCCTTTCTCTTCCTCTTTCCAAGTTCTTAATCTAAAATAGAGATTTAGATTGTGGATTAGTAGCCTTACTCCGTTCGTGAGAAGACTCGATCCGTCGTGGCTAATCCGAAGGCAAAGTTCCGAGACTACCGTTCCGCATACGCAAGCGTAAGTCTCAACTTTAATTATCGATCCTAACTCTGTTTTGGCAGGATCCTACATTATCCTAGTCCTTAATTGTGGAATCCCGACACATGCGAAATGAAGTACACGATATATATATATATATATCATGCAGAAGCAGACAGGGAAAATAAATACCGCATATTCAAATCGAAGCATGATATCTAGGGGTCATTCCTGGACAGGTATATAAAGTAAAATCACAAAGTAGAAGCACACCAAACAAATAGGCACGACGCACGACTCACAAAAAGCTAAGTGGACCCGCGATGCATGAAATGCAAGAGGACTCGAAATCCTAGGGTTAGTGAATGAGATTATCGATGTCATGCTAGGTGTGTGTGATTTTGTGGCGATTCATCATAGGGTTCATCTCTAGGAGAAAGAGATAAAAAGAAGAGAATAGAAAAAATAAAAAAATAAAAAAAACGATGAAAACGACACAAAAACGAAAAAGAAAGACTCAAATAGCGCACACAGTGCGACTCCCCCAAGCTGAAGCTTGCATTGTCCTCAATGCAATATGAGTGAGTACGGGAGGGCAATGAAGATGGGGGGGAATACGCACCGACACAAAAAGAAATGAGAACGAGGAAAACACAGAGATGAAACTGAAAATAAAGAAAAATCAAAATCAAACCACACGACACGAAAATAGAAATAAAACCACACGACGCGACACTCAAAAGGGGAAAGAGAAGCACACACACAATAATGAGAAAAAAATAAAACACGACAACACACCAAAATAGACGTCCCCCAAGCTAGACATGACAGTGCTAGCGAATAAAATGCGATCGTGAAATGCAGAAATATGCAAGGGGGAGTCAAAAACAAACAAGGTGAAATCAAAAATCAGGAGAAGGTGAATCCTCGCCCTCCTCGGAAGAGGGTGTGGCTGGGTGGTCGGGGGAGGCTGGGGGTGTGCGGAGAAGTGGGGAAAGAGGTGGAGGAATAGGTGCAGCAGTGGTGTGAACGATGGGAGGAGTGTCGGTGGAGGTGGGTGGTGGTGGTAGGACGGCGATCAAGGCGGTGGTGAAAGGAATAGAAATGGGGGGAGAAGATGTGGTGGTGACGGTAGTGGGTGGTGGTGGGAGAGATTTGGAGCGCACCGGCAATTTCCTCCGACGCACATATGAAGTGATGGAGGAGGAGGGAGGAGGTAGCGTGGGTGCGATGGAAGTGGTCGGGAGGGGGGAAGTGGATACCGGGATGGGAATAGATGAGGGAGGAGAAGAATGTGGTGAGGGAGGTGATGGATGTGGGGATGTGTGGGAGGGTGGAGGAGAAGATCGTCGAGGTGGTGAAGGTGGAGGTGGACCGTGGATGTGAGTGAGAAGGCGAAGAATGGCGGCCACGTTCCTCTCAAGTGCGAGGAAATGTGGATGAGTGAGAAAGGAGGACGGATGGCGGAAGTGGACTCGATAGATGGCATCGAGTACTCCAACAGGGACTTGCGAGGCGGGGTGTTCTCCTCCATGGCTTCAGGATCCTCTCTTCTTCGCTTCTCGGCGGCCAAACGCCTAAGGGTGGCGTTAATCTCTGGATCAACTGGGATCAAGTCGTCGAGACTTCTTGAACTCCTGCGCATGAAAAACAACAAACACCCGTGAAGCGACAAGTGGGAGAGAGACAGATAAGATAAGAAATAAAAAGAAGAAAATAAAAAGGAAAAAGAAGAATGCGAAAATTATCGCGAGGTAGGGATAAGAGCTAGACACTAGGGTTCAAGAGATCCTAAAATAACAAGCACGTTGCCTCCCCGGCAACGGCGCCATAAACTTGACGTGCCCCCGGTTTGCTAGCCGCAAATGGCCGGGGGACCCGCGTGAGGGTTTAGATATTTGTAACCGCAAGCGCACGGTGTTGTAGTGTGGCTTGGGGGGTCGAACACAGGGAGGCTAGGATGTGCTTGTGTCAAGGAGGACCGAAATCACCCCGTGGGCGAGCTAGCCCGGATCGGTTGATGGGTTGTCACGGGAAAGGAATGCAACGTATGAACAATAAGAAAATAAACTCGGGACTTTGGTTTCCACTCCAACGAGCGAATCTTGCTGATACGGCCTACGGGTAGGATGGCGATCGGAATTAGGGTCTAATGGTGAGACGTTGCCTCTGAAAGTGGTACCGGCATCCCATGGGCCCGATATTCCGGTCAGTGCCCAGGATGATACACCGGACTTCCAGGGTTCGATCAGTGGGCACTCCCGTGTCCATTAACACTGATCGATTTCGGGAGCACTAAGCTCGCAACGATAACTCCCAACGTCTCATCCTGCCGCTCCCGCGCGCTAGGATTCGGCGTCTACGCTAAGGGCGTGAGCTATGGCTAGGGAGTCAACCGCCAAGTTTATTCCCCCTTGGCCCAACGGTCAAAGGCGGTCTTTTTCCCGCCGATGACAATAAAACACCCTGCGTAACCGTTAGATTCCTAATCCCTATCAATTTCCTAACCCTATGGATGCATCGGGAAGAGCCCCCGAAGGGGTTTCTGCCAAAATCCCAGTTTGAGAACTACTCGCAAATATTCATTAAAAAGCGATCTAAACGAAAATGAACCGTTAAAATCATAATCAGACGATAGGAATGCGAAGGTAGTAGAGCAATTAAGATAATACTAAAGTTTAAGAAAGATCCGAAAACTTACAATAGAAAAGTAATTACAGCCGTCACAAAATAGGAGAAAACAGTAAAAACTAACAGCTCCCCCGTTTCTGGAACCCTAGGGGTCCTATTTATAGGATCTCGTCTCACCCGATCGGTTGACAAGTCAACCGATCGGGTGATCCGTTACAAATAATAAACAGAAAACAGCGGAGTTTCACCCGGTCATATGAACCGGTCGGTTGAGTTCTTGGGGTGACCGGTTGGATCTTGGCGCCATCGGGTGAAGGGGTCGGTTGGGTGCCCGTGTCTCGGCTCCTCAGCATCAGCTACAGATGAACCGATCGGGTGAGAGTCACCCGATCGGTTGGAATTTGGCTTGAAAAGACAGAGAATCGGCCCCGTTGAACCGGCCTGTGAACCGGTCGGGTGACATCCACTTGAGCTCCAGCTGAGACCGTGTGGTGCACGCGTGCATCACCCGATCGGTTGGAGATGACCAACCGACCGGGTGAGGGGCTGAAAGATGTAATCTTCATCGTTTGACCCCCTGGATCACGCGTGACTCCTCCCGTTTCCTCCGGGGACACATGATATCATCGTTTTGCGTCCCAAATGCGGGCAATCTCCTGCAAACATGGAGAAACAAAGAAAAGTGAAAGAAAACGAGAAAACACGAGAAAACGAATAAAAGACGGCGGAAAATACAGAGAAAAACAAAAGAAAACGTGCGTGAATATATGAAATATATACGCACGTCAATCATCACTTTGATCGAAGGCTGCATATGCTTTCTTCCTTGGTCGTCAAGTCAGGTTTCTTTTATCATTCTTTCTCTCATTGTTCTTTTTGTTTTTGCCACGGTCTTTGGCGTCTCTGTTGTTCTTCTCCAACGGACAGTCTCTTTTTACATGTCCTAGTTTGTTGCAACCAAAACAAATAATATTATTAATAGAATGAAAATATCGTTTTCCATACTTACTTGTCATGAAGTCTTTTGAAGTTCTTTGAGATGAAGGTAATATGATCTTCTTTGTCGGTGAAGTCGGAGTCTTCATCGTTGAAGTTGAATGCTAGGTTCTTTTTCTTGTGCATTTCCTCTATCTTCTTATCTTCCTCAAGCTCTATCTCATATGCCATGAGATTTCTCATCAGCTCTTCAATGGTGAGGTCTCTTACGTTATGAGATTCTCGAATGGCCGATGTCTTCCCTTACCATTCAGGTCTAAGTGATCTCAATATTTTCATTACCTAATCATATTCAGATAACTTTTTGCCTAGAACTGCAAGCTCATTTGTTATGTTAGTAAAACGAGTATTCACCTCGGTAATAATCTCTCCTTCTTCCATTTTAAAAGATTCAAATTTTGAATGTAAAACATTTATGCGAGATTCTTTTACCTTCTCAGTTCCTTCGTGACTTACCTGAAGAGTTACCAACTATGGTGTGTTGTTTCACATTAAGAGACACTGTTGAACTCATTACTTGTTATCGCACAGAATAATGCATTCATGGCTTTAGCGTTGAGGTTGGCTTTCTTCTTTTCATCAGCAGACCATTTTTCGGTGTCAACTTCAGTAGGCGCTTTGTATGGATCCTTGGTGACAATCCATGCCTCAATATCCAGGGACTTTAGATGAGTCTTCATGCGTATCTTCCAGCTTGCGTAGTTTGTTCCATTGAACAACGGTGGTCGCATGGTATTGAGTCCTTCGGAGTGGAAATAGGTTGATGTCGTCGTCTTTTAGCCATGCTCTGATACCAAGTGTTGGATCTTGTGGATGGCAAACAACACTAGAAGGGGGATTGAATAGTGTTGTATAAGTTAAAAACTTTTTTGTTGATTATTATAACACAATAGATTTCCCTTCCAATGTTGCCTAAGGAACCAAGTAGAGTGATCTACGCTTGGTCCTTAATCAACAAGATTAACTTAAACAAATATAAAGATTAATTACAAGCAACCAAAAGATTACACAGCGGAATAAAAAATGCAATCTTTATAATAATAAAATATTAACAAAGAATTACAATGAGAATATATAAACAACAAATGAATTGCTTGAACAAGTAAATAAATACAAACACAGAAAGCACACAAACAGACAAGCGATTTTATCCTGGTCCCCTGCAACCTGGGTATGTCCAGTCACCGACTAATCCGGTACGAGATTTTAATCCACCATTGCCTTAGCAATACAATTACCTAACTTCACTTGTTAGGATCTCCAACGACCTAGTATCCCTACCAGGATATCCAACCACATAGTCTTGACTAGGATTTTCCACAACCCTTATCACAAAGGGACTCCAAGTAAAAGATCAAAAATCCAATTCTCCACAATAATTGGTGGAGATTGGTTTACACCCAATATAATTCTATAGCCAAGATATTATTGCAATTGTGCCTATGTGGCTAAAAGAATTAAACGTTCTTAGATCACACAACGAATATAGATGAGTTCGTTGTGATCTAGAATCTTGTTTCTCAAAAATCATTCGAAGAATATGAAATCAAAAAGAAAGGATTTTGGAAAACAATTTTGCAATAACCAAAGATATTATGATCTTTAAAAAGATTCGTAGAAGAATGAAAGCAGTAAAATCAAAGAATATTAAAAACAACTTTGGCTATGATGAACGTTGAGAGCGATTGAGAATAATGAGAAATTTTGAGAATAATAGTTTTAGCTCAAGAATGATTGGTATTGAAATTTGTTCTCAAGGGTCTCTATATACAAAGTTTCAAAGGAGAATTTGAAATTCAAAAACGTTTGACTTCAGCCCCACAAATCAAGCAAAGAGTAATTGAGGGAGCAAAATCTGGGAAGTCAAAACGCAGCTGATAGTCGACTCCCAAGGGAGGTAGTTGACTCCCAGAGAGTTTTCAATGAAAACTTTGCTCACAGCAGATAGTCGACTCCCTCCTTTGGTAGTCGACTCCCATAGCAGTTTTTCAGTGAAACTCAGCTATGAAAGAGAGTAATCAATTCCTGGGTGTTTGGAGATTGACTACAAGAGTTTGAATCAAATAACTTAGCTCTCAAGAGATTTTAAAACGATTTTAAAAATATGTTTTTGAAAAAGCGTTTTGTGTGCGTGCAATTTAACTTGGCTTTACATATTCCTAAAAAAACTCACGCACTTAGACTTAAATAACGACTTCGAAGTCGAAAAGATCTTGATGTAGATGCACGCTTCACTTTGAATTTGAGCTCCTCATTAGCTTAAGATTGAGCATGTTCCATGAGCTTCATCTTTGAGCTTTATTTGTGCTTAACGTATAATGCGAGCTATCAAATCCATCTTCATCTTCTGAGTGTGGTTGAGCTTCTTCTTTTGGAGTATGTGTAAACCTTTCATCAATTGATCTCACAACCTACACACTTAGATAATGTAATTAGTACATTAACATCATTTGGTGTGCTCATCATCAAAACCACTTAGGGGTGGGACTAGATTTTCCATCAGATACAACCCCCCCAAACGGAACAGGCCAAGCCCACGGCCCGGGGGGATTGGGCCCTAACCTGAAGGCCCCGCAAGCATATCAAGTCGCGGCGAGCCATAGCCAGCGTCGGGGATACCGCTGGCCCTCCACGATTGAGGAAACCGCTCCCCAGATCGCGCCCGCCTTGAACACCATTCAATGTGCCATCCCGTCCGCCTTCATGACCCTTGAAGGGACCATCAAAGCGGACGGGCACGAAGGGCGAGATGACAAGAAGCCATGAAGGCTTTGACATGCGGACTCCTATAAGAGGCCCGAAAGACAAAACGCCAAGGGATCGAATCCTTAATACCCAAGGCTTAGGTATTTCACGTCTCAAGACCTTTCTTCCACCTTACATTTCTCCTCCATAATGCGGCTCGAGAATTCGCGCTTGGTATCTCTGCGAACCAAGCTCGATTCCACCGGGCACTTATCAGTCATCGTCTGACTTAAGCACCGGAGGGGACTTGGTCGGAACCAAGGTCCGACCCCCTGACGAGCCGTCTCGTCTGTGCAGATCGAAGGAGACATCAACCATTCGAAGCCACCCGTCGACGCTCCATTGTTCGGGGTCCGAACGCTCTCGAGCCCGAGCCCGTTCAACCGATTGTTCCAGGAACCGTCGCTCTGCCGAAGCTGCTCTTCGGCACATCGACGCACGGATCCGCTCGTTTCTGCCCAAGCGAACGCTCGGATAATCGACCCCAGAGGCCGCACGCGTCTCAAGTGACCGCGACGACCGCCTGACCTCCAAACTATCAACCAGTGATAAGAAAATACCCCGAAACAAGTGTAGTGTAAGGAAGTGAGGGAAAAGGCAAAAATAGAATTTTAATTAAGTAAGATAATGACAGACTCGTAAATAAAATGTTATTTATCATTTCTATTATATCTTATACGAGACAGGACAATCCAACCATGAAGGTAGGGTGATTTCTTATTTTTCACCTTTTGGGCTCGTGCGGTGGTACGTGGACTAGTTTTGTGTGACGTGAATTGCAGCACTCTATGTAACCGGACACGCTGTCCGCTTCTACCGAAAAGACTAAACCACCCCCCTCACCCTCAAAAACAAAGGAAACAAGAGGACCGTGCGCATCCACCTTCCGACCCGTGGACCACCGCATACCTTAAACCGGGGGGTGCACCCCACGTGTGAGCCAACAGGGCTCTACGATGCTGCGCCGTCGGGCCCACAATCTAATAGTGGGCCTCCCTCTTCTTTTTTGTCTAGTCCCAAAAGGATTCGGCCAGGAAGGAATGAATTATCAGTATCTCGTTGGCAGAATGGGCCGGTTCCGTCTTGTCCTGATCGCTGAGTGTTGGGTGCTGGGTCCCGGTGGGCCCCGCCGTTGTGCTGAGATCATAGATCCAACTGTATCCCTATTCCGTATGCAATGGATCTGTCCTTGTTATTGGGTCGCTGGATGGCCTAATACTGGGCCCAGCCAAGTAGGCACAATCATGTTAGGAGATTAGGGTTTGGCTTGCATGCCTGGTATGCTCGGGGTCCTACTGTCCGCATCTTGTGCTATATGAACTAGTGAAACTGGAACCCTATATTATTAAACAGTAAGTCTTAAAAAATTTGAAAGCTTTCATTTTATGTTTTTTTTAAATTTAGTTAAACATCAGGTCCAGTAATCATTTCTTATATAAATTTTTTTGAAGTCCTTGCTGCTCTAAACTCTAAAAGCTTCATCTGGGTTTTGGCTTTTAGCTTAGCCCCTAGCGTCTATTGTAAAGGTTGCTATCATGTGAAATGCCCCTGGCTAGGGTTGGAGCTAGGGTTTAGGTACCATTGGCTTTTGCAATTATTTTTGAGG
Source organism: Scilla litardierei (assembly GCA_030789695.1). Taxonomy (NCBI): domain Eukaryota; kingdom Viridiplantae; phylum Streptophyta; class Magnoliopsida; order Asparagales; family Asparagaceae; genus Scilla; species Scilla litardierei. Next base: position 100,953,320 of record CM061136.1, read on the forward strand.
CCCCACTTGCGGACAGTGTCGACGGATAAGACAGCCATTAAAGGTGATTATGTTTGGAGAGAGAATGTTAGTCGGTTGCCTGGGATAGTGACACGTGGACGTCGTGGGCAAGGCTAAGCTACTAAGGGCTGGCCTCGAGTGAGAAAGTTATCCTAAGGATGTGGGAGAGCAAGCCGCAAACCCTGAGGTAGTGTTGTCCCAATGGGGCTATGCCAAGGTCGAGTCTGCTGACCCCTTGAGCCAGATCGGGAGGTCCTGCTGATGGGTCACATCCGACGTGTCAGGAGGTCCCTGCTGACGGGCCTTATCTGTCGTATTGGGCCAGGCTTCGTTGCCAATGGGCCGAAACTGATTGTTGGAATCGGTATTTACAATGGCCACTCGTCTTCTCAGCTATGCACTACGGGCCTGAGCCATCACTGTGAGGTCAGAAGTGGAGAGATGAAGAAACGAACCAACTGTTGATATTGCTTGTCTTTGCCCATCTCTCTTCAGGAACAAGAAAATGAGGGGGCGCCTCATTCGAAGTGACGAGGGCTCATGATGGTATGCATCGAGAGCTGAAGTGTCTGATAGCGGAGGAAGATCCGTTGGACTAACCTGCATTGAATGCAGAATCCGAGCGGGTAGCGCTGCTTCCCAAGGAGCCGATTGCATGGCATCGCTCGATTCACGCTCGTTGGAAACTGTCTCGTCGTTGTATCAGACAGCTCAGAAAGTTTCGATCCCACAGTTAGGATTGAATCCTGCGACTATGTACTTTAGGTCTTTCCTCTCTACTTCTTAATTTGCCAAAATGTCTGAGTCATATGGTTCATACTGTTGGGGTTTGACAGACACCCAGAGCTCGGATCTGTGTCCGTTCTAAGTCGGACGGACCACAGGGACACAAAAGCGCAGCAGAAATCGAAAACGAAATTTTCTAGACTGGCTAAACAATTTAGCTAGGCTCTGAGGGAGCCAGAACCTAGCCCGATCTATGCCAACTTGGGGTGGATCTGACCACCCCAAGAGGGATATACTCTAAAGAGACTAATTAAAACTACACTTAAAATTACTTAACCACATACCCGGAATCTTGGCCCAGGAGCAGGCAAGATGTACCGCACCGTCTTCTGAAGCTCCTCGTAGACGAGCCGCCTCGACTCGATCCGCCTGAGCCGCCTCGCACCCTCGAACCGATCCGCCCGAGCCGACTTTCGCCTCCAAGCCGATCACACGCGGTAGAAAGTTTCACTTGAGAATAACCCGCGTCTTAGACGTCCGGATCAAAATCCAAACCCCCTTCGTAGTCTTGCTAGGACTACTCCGGAGAATAGGAAGAGAGAGAGAATAGTTTAGTCGCTGATCGAGCTTGCTCTAAAAGTCTGGAGCTACTCGATCGATGACTTGGTGTGTTTTTCAACGAAGAGAGTGCACCCCTATTTATATAGGGAGTCGGCACTCACTCTTTCGTTGCGAGCAATGTGGGACTTTGGCTTAATTTCTAGTTTAAGTGAGCTTTTCATAAAATCAAACTTTAACTAATTAATTCTCTTTGCTCATTAAACTTTAGACACCAAACAAGCTATCAATCCGAAGCGCTTCGAATGGTGACCGCGTAGGAACCGACGGCGACGAATTTTGACTTCGTTTGACCCCTCAAACAATTGACCAAAGTTGGACAAATAATCGATTTTCGTAGCCGTCATTTGGGGTTTCAAAAACCCCTAAATGACTTAAGTTGCGGGCGCGCCCGCTAAGCTTAGCGGGCACGCCCGCCCAAGGAGACAAGGGCGGGCCGCACGCCCGCTGCCACAGCGGGCGTGCGCCCTGCTACAGCCAGCGGGCTGCGCCCGTTTCCCTTTGTCTATGGGCTTGTTAGCCCAGTTGGTCTAACCCACTTCGCCTTGGACTGTTTTCGCGTTTCTGGGCTCGTTTGAGCTCCGATTTGGACGCGGTTTGAACCTTTGTTTAGACCGGGACGATCCCGTCATCCAGGTAACCCTTTCCAATATATTTGTTCCTACTAAATTTGTCGTAACCAATTTACGACACGTTTAATCTTTGGTTTGCATCAAATGCAACATTTGTCCCTATTGCCATTGCGACTAACTTTCACAACTTGACTTGTGAATATTAACTATTCAATATCATCAAATGATTTTCTCTCAATTAATCTTCCTATTACTAAGACACGAACACTACTCGGTGTGAGACCCTACAGCCTGAGTTTACTACAGGTTGGGGCTCGGAACCCCTAGACAAGGGTCACTACGAGCAGTAGCTGTCGTCCCTGTTTCAGAATCATCAAAACGTGATCGACCCTTTGACAAAAGTATCATTGGGTTTACATTGGCTGTGTTAGTGATGAACTCCGTTAGCTATAGTCCCTTCGTCAAGACTGTGTTCCTGTTGGCCTAGGGTATGGTTTACTGTCAACCCTATTAGACAACATTGGTCAGTATACGGCGGTCTTTGTTGTATACACGTTGTACTTCTTACAACGTACCCTGGCCGAGGATTAACACAAAGATCGTACTGAGCATGTAACACTAACTTCCCTTTAACGGAAGTGACGAATCCCATCTTAGTCATCTACTCCCTTCGAGAGCTTCAGGTGCAACTCAACCTAAGATCTTTCAGCAGGCATAGCCTCGAAGCTAGATCATATGTCTAAGCTACACCGTTCACTCACAGGTTTGTACAAATGACTTCAGGTCTTAAGGACCAGCTTACCTATCATCACCCTAGAGTTATTAAAGACAGTTTAGTTAAATTCAACCATTTAAATACTCTAATTTGGTCGTTCAGTGAACTCATTCTCCAATGAGCACTTGTGTCTCGTCTTCGACTTCACCAAGTCGAATGACTATGAGATCATCATTACCCTAAGGTAAGACTAAGACACATTGGTCTATCCGATGTGTCGATATCCAGTTCTCGACACATCTATGACCACGAACCATTTAAGACTTACGTTTATATTCGGTCGCTTACTTACTCATAATCGAGATCTCATCTAGATACGTAAGGACCTAACTATAAGTCTATGGATATTATCTAAGTATATTAATACGAACGATTTATACTTAGAATAATAGGTACCATATACGGTATGAACAAGACGTATACTTTTGGATAAATTGCCTTATGGGCACATATCCTCCTACATCTCCCACTTGCACTTAGGCTATTTATCTCGGTATCTCATACCGCTATAGCATATCAGTCACATTGACATTTATATGACAAACCTAAGAGTGGTTTTACTAACGAGTATCTACAACGAATTTTAATGGATTAATTAATACATCTCTTGATCACATAGGGTTGATCCTTTGGAAAAATGATCTGGATCAATTTTTCCTATCTTTGTATAGCTAACAATTAGCTTATACAATCTAGATGTAGGGTCTAACATTATAATCTATAAGTCAGTCTCAGCTCATTCCACTTTTCTTGTGATGAAAGGCTTAAACTCAGGAGTTAAAGACTTCAGGATAATGTCCACGGACATCTCATTGTCGAGGACAAATCCTAACTGGGCAGCGTCCTCTACGTACCCGATCATCTTGATAACATGATCCTGTACGGGTCCTGCCTCCATCTTCGTGCCCCAGAGGTTGCTAGTGGCTTCGAACTTGGCAGCTCGAGATCGCTTGCCGTATAACTCTTGTGCATTTAGAAGCATACTTTGAACATCCATATGTTCATGCTTCCTCTGCAACTCGTTACTCATCAAAGCCAGAGTAAGGCACCTGGCCTTCTCTGCATCCCTCTGGTATAGCTTATAGGCTTCCTTTTCCTCGAAGGTCGAATCTTCATCGGGCTTATCCGGAGCGTACTCGAACAGTACGTATTCTATCCCGGCTAGGGAAAGGACCAACTTAATGTTCCTAAGCCAGTCTTTGTAGTTCGTTCCATCGAGCATGTTCTTCTCAACCATATATTTAAGACCCGAATCCATTCTACATTTTTATAGATACTTTAGTCAGTATATGTTCGTGTAATGCCCTACGAAGCTACTGCACAAGTTCTAGAGGGGGGGGTGAATAGTACTTTAAAATAATTAAGAAGATAATTCCTAATAATCTTGCAAACTAAACAAACAATATGAAATGTAAATATTGACAACAAAGAAATGCAATCGCAAACAAATGAATTAACGGGTTCGGATCCACCCAAGTCTCCCCGACTTGTTCCCGGTGATCCTACGTCCCAAACACCCGGATCCCCTCCGGATACTTGAGTTAGAAACCTCTAACTCAAATTTGCACTAATAAATACTTGTAGAAAACCTCTATAAGATCAAATCATACACAAATGAAAAATGTGACTCCCACAAACCGGGATCACAACCAATCTCTCACAACCGAGAGAAAAACACTTGCAACATCAAATATAATGAAATATGAAATGCTTACCAACAAAACCATATGCCTTGAGTAAAACTTACGATTTAGGGCAAAGAGGATTTTGGAGGAGAAAAAGGCACCAACCCTAGCTCCAAGTAGATGACCAGCAATGGAAGCCTAGGGAGGAGTTGGTGACCTAGAATCAAGCTCTTGGCTTGGAAGGCTAACAATAAATGAATCTCTCTTTTGAAATAAGAGTGAGGGAGAGATTCAAGTGAGAAATGAATGAGCTTTGAATGAGAATTAATTGCTTCTTTTTTATCTCTAAACTTCAACAAATATCAGCCTTGAATGCTATGAAAGTAGCCCTTCAAGTATATATAGGATAGAGGAAAGAGAGAGCAAAATTCGTGGCATTTAATGCTCCAACGGCTCTATTCTGAAGCAGACTAGTCGGTCAAAGAAGGATCACTGACCGACTAGTTCATCAACTAGTCGGTCGGTGATTCAACATGAACCGACTAACTGAAGAACAGCCATAAAGTGAAGTTCAGAAGATATAGAACTAGTCGGTCCAAGAAGACTTGCCAACCGACTAGTTTCACAACTAGTCGGTCGGTGAGTGTTCTTTGACCGACTAAGAGTCAAAATAGTATAGGCTGAAATCAAGTTGAACTAGTCGGTCTGAGAACAAATTCCAACCGACTAGTTTCTCAACTAGTCGGTCGACAATCGTTCTTAGACCGACTAATGATAAACAGTAGCTCAGGCTGAAAAACTGAACACAGAACTAGTCGGTCTAAGAAGGATTCCTAACCGACTAGTTTCACAACTAGTCGGTCGGTGAACCTTCTTGGACCGACTAACTGTAAACAGTGAATGAGCTGAAATTAGTCAAGGCATTCTAGTCGGTTCAAGAAGCATTGCCGACGGACTAGATTGCCATCTAGTCGGTTGGTTCTTCTTCTTGAACCAACTAACATGCACAAAAAGCCGCGAAACGAAGCGCGAAGCTTTGGGAAAGTTCGTATGGGCTTCTAATAAGATCCTAGCTCTAAGATAGGAGCGTTATGAAGATTAAAACGTAATACCTACTCAAGGCTTAACAATCTACGAAACGAAGCTAGAAGACTATAAATAAAACTTGACGAACCGTCTTTAATCGCTTCGATCCGAATCTCTTGACTTCAATAATGGTCTTTGAGCTTCAACGAAGCTTCAAGCATACGATCACGCGCTTTGAGAAGTCTCGAGATTTCGCTTTAGATGTTCATAGAAATTTGGCGACGATCTCCATAACTGCGCTCACAAAGAGTTAGTTCACGATATTTATGTTTGTTCATCATCCAAAACCAAATCCAGGGAATCAATACTCAACATTCTCCCCCTTTTTGGTGATGACAAACCAACATAAATAATAATCAAAAATAATGATTCAAATGAAATTTACTTACTCCCCCTGCATTGATGACACGTTAATTCCAAATTAAATAAAAATCATACGCATCAAGTAGACGAGGGAAGTAAAAAATGAGAATTCAATTATTGAAATATCGGATTTGAAATCCATTTTTATATCTTAACTCCCCCTGAATCTAACATATCAAATTAGATTCACGGTAAATTGCTTTGAATTATCATGTAGCACATCGTCATTATTAATTCTCTCCCCCTTTGGCATAAGCAAAAAGAGCGGGAGGAGATCAATGATAATAACAATGGCTAAAAGATAAAAGCACGGGAGTCGTAGAATACGACCACGGTCCAAATGACACCAAAGGAAAATACGAAGTAAATCAAAGCGGGCCAACGAGACAATAGTCGATAAACGAAAAATAAAATCATCAAAACTCAAATTAATTTCACGTATTGAGTTATGGAATATACTCTCCAATATCAACATTCTTAATGAATTTAGTGCATGGAAAACAATTCTATGTTTTCATAGAATTAATTTCTATTAAATCAAATTTAATCGTCGAGCGACGAAGTCAACATCAGAGACAAAAATATAATGAGCACAAAAGAAGTAAATGGCCACACGATGTATATATATATAAGAACATGGATACATCAAAAATATACATCCGCCAACATGCATAATAACGATCGAACGATCGGAGCACATCATACAAAATATGTCACAACAGACATCGAAGTATCACAAAACATGTATACATCAAAATACATCATGAAAACATCCAAAATACATCAAAAGTCCAAAACCACCCAAACTATCCTAACCCACACTCTCACTACAAGATATATCATCCAAAGTGCATAGGGAGAGCCCTCCAAGCAAGCTCAGGAGGTGGAGGCAGGGTCAGCAGCAGCAGTATGCTCTGCAGAAGGAGTGGTGGTCACTAGGTCAACAGGAGTGTCCACAGACGGGAAAGTCGCTACGGGAGTGGCCTCGGGAGCACCAGACGAAGTATCCACTGGAGGAATGGTGGCAGCAGGTGTGCTCTAGGGAGCACCAGCAGACGTAGCAGCAGCAGCAGACGTACCCTCTAGGGCACGAGCAGCAGATCCAACGGGCTCCTGGAGCTCATCCTCATCCATCTCTTCCTCGTCAAAAACAGACGGAGGAATCTCAATACCAAGGTGAGAACAAATGCGAGCGAGCATCGCCTCAGAACGAGCACAACGAGACTCAACACGTCTCAAAGAGACGGCAAGCTCAGTGAGAGTAGGAGCAGGAGGTGAAGAAGCAGCTGAAGCAGAAGCTGAAGGCGTCGTTCTCTGAATGTGACGAAGCGCCGCAAGAGACTTCTTGACGGTCGTCGCATTCAGAGGGGGACCAAGAGGACGCTCATCATCGGGAGGGAGAGGGACACCGAAACGACGAAACACGAGAGTCAATAGGCATGGATATGGAATGTGGGCTGACTTGGTGGACTTTCGAATACATTCGAAGGAGTCCATCTTATCAAGAATAATCCGTGCCCAATTGATCTCGCTCCCCATGAAAAGAGCGTAAATGAGTTTGAGGAATGGCTGGGAGGGTAAGCTAGATGAGCCGTACTTCGGAAGGAGGCACGACTTCAAGATAAGATTTAGAACCCAGGCATTCGGCTTAAAAGACTTGGATGGGACACCAATCATGGCGGGAGGGATGACATGGAATATCTCGGAGAGCATGGCCTGGTCAAGATCTGAAATGTCATCGACAGAGATATCGGCAGGAAGGAGGCCAGAAGAGGAGACACCTATCAAATCCCCTAAGATTTCTTCCGTGAGGATGGTCAGTGTCCCCAAGACAGTCGTCTCAATGGAATGGGTCTCGTCATACTGACCCCAAACACGGTTCGCATAGAAAAGCTTGACTAGACGGGGGTACGGGTGTGGGTTTGCCTTAGGGTCATGGCGAAGATAATCGAGAAGACCGCTGTAAGAAAGAAGATCGGCGAGGTGAGGGAAATTGGAGAACTGAACGAAGTGCTCCAATAGCAGAGGACAGTGCTCGATACGGTTGTATGTCGCGAGTCACATCGGGTCATTGCGACATAGCGATATATCGACACCGCCAACTGGCATGGGAGCCTTCCCCATAGATGGACGTGAGCTAGATTGTGGAGGAGTAGGATCCCTAGCGGTATGCTCGGTCTCCGGAATATACTCAGTGTCGGAATCAGAATCAGCTGGAGGAGTGGGAGCACGGAATGAAGCTGGAGACACGGTCTGCTTCTTAGGCTTGGGCTGAGATCTAGGCTTGGTGGTCGTCGTCCTCTTCTTCTTAAGAGGAGGCGAGGAGGAGGATGGACGGGTCGATTTGGATCAGCGTTTGGGTTGTGGGGGTCCGTAGACGGAGACTCTATGGTCATAGGAGATGGACTAGAGGGACTGATGGGTATACGTGTCTTCGCCATAATCGTGAAGAAACAACGCTCAATCAACGCACGAAATCGAAAAACTGAAACCCTAGCTCAAATCCTAGGTTGACAGAAATTGAAAGAACCTAACCCTAGAAGCTGAAATCAAACCCTAAAGTAGATAGGAGAGTGAGAGCTTTACCCTAGGAGGAAGATGGAGGGAGATCGACGGAGGAGATGGCCAGAAAAATCGATCGGACGGCGGAGGAGAGTGAGGAAGTCGAAAGGATTTTGGCTGAGGGAGAATTTTCGCATCGACTAGAATAGATTCTAGTCGGTGCGGGGCTGATTAAATCGACTGGGAAGTGGAAAAGACAAAGCAGTCCCTGCGCAATTAGTCGGTCACAGTTCAAGCGTTGACCGACTAGATGACGATCTAGTCGGTCGGCCAATGAGCTTGAACCGACTAAGTGCAAAAAGTAACTGAGGCCAAAATTAGGGCTTGAGTTAGTCGGTCTGCATTCATTCACTGACCGACTAGAACCCAATCTAGTTAGTCGGTCAATGAACATGAACCGACTAAAAGAGTCCAAAAATTTTAGAATTTGAAATTTTGAGTTCTCTCCTAATCGCACTTGGACGATACATCGAAATACTCTCATTAATCATTATACTACCCCATAAAACATCGAAAATCTTAAATACGACGTTCATGAATATTTCGAGTATAAATTCCGAAAATTCAATCAAAAATCCAAAAAAATCTCAACAATTCTAGCATGAGCATATATAAACGAAATTTAATATCATGCAAGATTATTGAACAAAATATGAATCCTAAATCTCGGATTCACCCATAATCCCCAATTCTCAACGCAACCGCACAAAGGAGTCTTCCTTGAGTGGTTTCGTGAAAATATCGGCGATTTGCTTCTGGGTTTCAACATACACTAAAATGATGTCCTTTTTAGCAACATGATCATCAAGGAAATGGTGACAGACATCTATGTGTTTAGAACGGGAATGGTGTACCGGATTCTTAGAGAGACAAATTGCACTTTGGTTGTCCACCATGATAGGGCAAGTATCACAGTTTATACCAAAGTCTTTAAGAGTGTGTCTCATCCAAAGAACCTGAGCACACGCGGCACCGGCGGTAATATATTCCGCCTCGGTGGTTGAAAGTGATACAGAATTCTGCTTCTTGGAAAACCAAGAGACAAGAGAATTTCCTATAAAATGGCAAGTGCCACTAGTACTTTTCCTGTCGGATTTGCATCCCGCATAATCTGCGTCACTATATGAGATTAACTTATAAGTGCTAGACTTTGGATAAAGTAATCCAAAGTCGAGTGTGTAACTTAAATAACGGAAAATACGTTTTACCGCTACTAAGTGAGATTCCTTAGGTTGAGACTGATAATGAGCACATACACATACGGCAAACATAATATCGGGCCTACTAGCAGTAAGATATAATAAGCTACCTATCATACCTCGATATAGACGAATGTCTACATCTTTGTCGCCCGTATCTTTATCAAGATGTGTAGTCGTGCTCATTGGAGTCTTCTTGTCCGAGGCATTCTCCATTCCAAATCGCTTTAGCAACTCCACCGTGTACTTGGTTTGGTGGATGAAGATTGCATCGTTCATTTGGCGAATTTGGAGACCTAAGAAATAATTGAGCTCACCCATGTGGCTCATCTCAAATTGATCCTTCATGACATTAGAAAACTCTTCGCAAAGAGTGAAGTTAGTAGCACCGAAAATGATATCATCAACATAAATTTGAACTAAAATAATATCATTATTCGAATACTTAACAAATAATGTTGTCACGCCCCGCTTCCCTAAAATGGAGGCGAGACGTGAGAAGGTCCGCACAGACGTGGAGCTGTGAAGCTACACGCCTGATAAGTGTCAAATCTGAATATATGCAGGTCCCTGTAAATGCAAACTGAACAAAAACAATAATAATAATATGGTAAAGGAGACTGATAAAAGTTAACCAATCTCAGAATTTGTCCACAATAATATTCAACATCGCAGAAAAAGCCACCAGGCTAAAAGAAAGAGTCTAGGCCCAAACATGGCCAACCAAAAGCCAACACGAACAAAGTATTGGTGCTACGCACCGACAACTAAAGCAGTCTAAACAAAAACACAAACAGTCTCTACGACTGATCTCCCGTGTCCTCAAACTCCTCGATGAACACGGGCTCTGACTCAGCGTCAGCGAACACCACGTCCTCAGCAGCAACCTCAGGCTCAGGATCTAACATGTGTCACCCAAAAGAGTAAAGGGCACATGTCAGCAAGTCTAAAAGACTTGGGCAAGGAAACTGAAAGGAAGGTAAACTAACAACCTAGCAGTTATAGTATGATGCATAGCTTGGCAAGCATAGGATGGAAGTAACAAGTAAGGTAAAGTGCAAGTAACAAGTAGCAAGTGGCAAGTATGGCATGGATGACAAGTTTTACAAGTATAAACACGGACAAGTACAAGTCAAGTAAATCACGTCAAGTAAACACGTCGTGCACAGAGATTACGTCTTCTGGCTAGAGTGGCGGATCGGGCCAACTCGTACACTCAGGTGATCGCTTATCCCTACCCCTCCACGTGTATCGAGCCAGGGCATTAGCCCCGAACACGTAATGCTCGCTTCTGGATCACGAGCCAGGAAGTGTATTTGGCATAGGGTTGTGCCCGCTAAAAGCAGGTGCCTAGCCGGATCAAGTAGTACAAGTAATGTAGCGTGTGCTACGAATGCAACATTTAACATGGATAGCATGGCATGTACAGATAATTCGCATACCGTTAATTGAATTTAAACATGGCAGATAAGATGCGTGGATGACAACAAGTGCAAATAATTAAAAGTAGTCGGGTCTAGCTTCATTGTCAAGCTAGATCCTGAAATTTGTGCCTAGGCGAGTATCATTTCGTTGCATAGTCTATTTTACGCCTACAACAAGCAAATGGCCTAATGCATGGCCTAAAACCCTAAGTGGCAAGTTTCACTTGCCTGGCACCAAGGATGACGATCAACGAGGCACGTCACAAAATGTTAAACTACGGAGACGGAATCGCTGCCATGGCAAAACAATATCAGAACAACATCCAATCCAGTTTTATTAGGGTTTAACAAAATCACAATGTGGGTTATGAGAATATTAAAGGATCGATTCACTAACCGTATCGTAGCGGAAGAACGATGCCGAGCAAGCACGACAACGGAAGAACGATCCGGAGAATTATGACTCAGATCTGGAAATGGCAAGAAAATCTGGAGAAATTGGGATTTGTGGTGTTTTGGGGTTGGCCGGCGGCCTAAGGGAGGTAGCCGGCGCTAATGAGGGTGTGAGGGGCTCCGGGGATGAAGGAAAGAGCTAGAGGAAGGTTGGGGAAGATCAGAGGTCAAATAGGAAAGAAAATGGCCAAGAGAAGTGAAAGAAAGAAGAAGAAACGATCGGGGGTTTAAATAGAAAAAGTTGCGGTGGCTGGGAAACCCTAGGGTTTCGGGGTCGATTAGTCGGTCAAAGAAGAGTTGTTGACCGACTAGTTTAAGAACTAGTCGGTCGGTCGACCAACTGTGACCGACTAAGAGCAAACAGCGGAAGAAAGAATAAATCTGGGAGATGAATTAGTCGGTCTGTGAAGGCCCGTCGACCGACTAGTTTGCAACCTAGTCGGTCGGTGAGTGTTCATTGACCGACTAACGATAAACAGTAACTTAGGTGAAATTTATCAAAAGAACTAGTCGGTCCGAGAGCAAGTTCTGACCGACTAGTTTCACATCTAGTCGGTCGGTGGTTGTTCTTAGACCGACTAAGATTAAACATTAACTCCTGAATAATTAATTTAATGAACTAGTCGGTTCCAGAAGAGTTCCTGACCGACTAGATTGGAATCTAGTCAGTTGGTTCTCCTTCTTGAACCAACTAAAGTGCACGAAAAGTCTCGAATCAAAGCGCGAAGCTCCAGGAAGATTCCTACGGCTTCTAAGATCAACCTATCTCTAAGATATGAGCGATATGAAGCTCATCACGAATGACTTACTCCAAATACAACGATCTAAGGAAGAAGCTAGAAAATCACGACGAAACGAACGAAAACGAAAGCTACGGAGACGGAAAATCACACATCAGGAGAAAATCCATCAAAAAATATATATATAATATACATAATCCAAAATACATGAAAAACCAGTCGTTACAAATGTAGAATCAACTTCTCCCATTTTAAAACCCAAATCCAAAAGAAAGTTCTTTAGACGGTCATACCAAGCTCGAGGAGCTTGTCTCAAACCGTAAAGTGCTTTCTTTAGTTTGAAAACATGATTTGAAAATTTTTCATTTATAAAACCTGGAGGTTGAGAAACATAAACTTCCTCAACAACATCTCCGTTTAAAACGCACTTTTTACATCCATTTGAAAGAGTTTAAAATCTTTATGGCATGCAAAAGATAACAATAATCTAATATATTCTAATCTAGCTACCAGAGCAAAGGATTCTTCGAAATCTATACCTTCCTCTTGCCGGTAGCCTTGAGCTACTAACCGAGCTTTGTTCCGGATGACGATTTGGTTCTCGTCGGTATTGTTCTTGAAAATCCACTTCGTTCCTATAACGGTGTGGTTCTTCGAAGGCAATGGAACAAGCTCCCAAACCTCATTCCTCTTGAATTGAATGAGTTCCTCCTCCATGGCTAAGATCTGTAACAGCCGCTTTCCGACCGTTTGTAATTTTCTGTGCGTACGTGCTTTATCGTGCACGTATTTTATTTGGCTATTTCTGAGCTCTGGCATATAAGATGCGATATGTCGTTGCGATCAGTTTGGGGTGTTGAATTTTATAGTAATTTTTGGGAACGTCTTTTCACGGCTCGTTTTCTCGCAAAACGACTTTGAATGGTAGGGGCATTTTAGTCATTTGACTCAAAACGCCGTTTCCAATTTTACGTAAATTCTTGGTAGGCGTTACGCACGATCGGGCTCTGTAGATCTGTGCATTTCGTCTCCACGATCGCCCCGGTATTTTCGGATCATTTTTCCGACGCCCGGTTTGAGAGTTATCGCCCGGATAAATCTGGACCGTTGATTTGCCCTGATCAATTTTCGAAATTCAAATCGATTAGCCAAATCTGGCAATATCCCAAATTATTTGCACAGAATCTTTCCCAAACTGCCTACTCTATTGACTCCTAGACTTTCCCCAAATTGTACTCCCTATATCTCTCTATCTCTCCACATTCAACCCAAAACCCACTAGTTAAATATCAAACCCTAATTTTATTAAAAACCCTCAAGCATATCTCATTCACGTGAGGGACTCAACACCTAGGGCTGAGTATTGTGTTGCAGCCGCCAACTAACCCAAAGACCAGAGCTTTTTCCCCCCTCGCATCTCTCTCCATCGCACCTCACCCAGATCGTCGGCGGCCTCTCCTCCGATCACCGCGATCGGACACACACCGCCACGACACCAGAAACCACCGACCGGCGGTTTTCCCATCGCAACAGCAAGCCCAGCCGACGGGCTGTGGTACTTTCCGGCCGCTACGCCCACCACCACCGCTCTGCACGTCGCCGGCGACCCCCTGATCGCCGCTCCGCCAACCCTAGCGCCGCCCAGCCTCACTGACCGCCGGAGGGACCTCTACGGGCCTGCTGTGTTGCCAAGTCTTCCCGAGCAGCGGTCTCTGCTTCACAGCCATGCTCAAGCCTGCGATCGCTGCTGCAAGCTCGTTCCGGCTGCGCCTCGTGCCGACCGCCTTTCTCCGACATCGCTGAAGTCGCCATGGCCACCTGCAAGTGACAGCGAGGAGGGAGAAGTGAAAACAGTGAGTAACTGTGTGAGATCGTTTAAATGAGGGTTATATTAAATGTTGGGTTTACAGCTTAATAGTAGCATGTTTAGCTGATGTATGAGACTATTAGCAGTAACATGTTGTTACAAGCTAATGTATTATGCATGGAAACTGAGACATTCTTTTATAAGCATGTAAACAGGTTGATAATTTTCTAATGGCAGCATATTGTATTCGGATGTGCTAATTCATATAGGCTTGTAAGTATTTCTGTAGTCACCATACACAAAAAAAAGATAGATTTAATAATATGATGTTAGGGTTGGATAATTGAAGTTAGAGTATTGATCTGTTAATGTTGAGTTGAGATGTTAGTTGTTAGCCTATTGCATGTATGTTAGCAGAGGTTATGATGATGAGACAGTTACTATTACAGCATTTGACATTTTACTCACCCTGTTTGCTTTGGCTTAGGGTTAGTTCTGTTAACGAAGATTTAAAAATATATTAGTTTATAAATTGCCTTATATAAGTGCTTTACTCCTATAATAGTTTCAGTAGTGATTTAATTTTCATCCGGGTTAAACCCTACGGTTTAACATCATGAACCCATGACGCAGATAACTCCACGATACCCGCAGTCAAGGAATCAAGGCGAAGGCAACGCGATCCGTAACTGTTTCCAGACTCGACGCCAGATTAAATGCGCGTTTCTCACACCAGGTTGGTCCCTCTAAACTCATAGCGAACCCACACCGTAGCAAAACTGAACCCTAAACTAAAACTGGACAACAATAATTAAATTTACTTTTCCGCACCAGTAAAACGCTGCTCACTGTAGAAATCGACCATCGGACAATTTTTCTGTGCATATAGGGTAGTGGTCGATTTAGGCTGAACAAGAACACCAAAATGTGACTTTTGACGAATAGAGTAGTCCCGATAACCTAGACACGAACCCTAATAGGAATTTCTGAAAATGAAGCCTGACACCGTCGACGTGACACTGTTTCAGACGGACTACCGCGGACGTGACGATTGGACAAGACGCCCGGACGGACGACACACTCGCCATCGCAGGCAAGTGTACCCACTTGTGTTTTTGACCGCGTCTTGGTCTTAAATTGTTAGAACTGTTAGACTGTGAACAAATAGAACCGGACGTGAAATGATAGCGTCCAGGACGACTCCTGACGGCTCAGACTTGACGACGAAGTCTGAGCCTGACAACAACAACTTTTGATACTGTAGGGCTATCCTCTGTGTGTGTGAGTGTGGACACCCTAGAATAACAACTCCCTACACTTGTCATGTCGTGTCCTGTTACATAAAAAGCCTTCGGGAGTTTCAGATGCTTTCCTAGCGGAAGTGATCCCTGTTACCCAAAAAAAAGCCTTCGGGCGTTTCGGATGCTTTCCTAGCGGAAGTGATCCCTATTACCCAAAAAGCCTTCGGGCGTTTCGGATGCTTTCCTAGCGGAAGTGATCCCTGTTACCCAAAAAAAAGCCTTCGGGTGTTTCAGATGCTTTCCTAGCGGAAGTGATCCCTGTTACACAAAAAGCCTTCGGGCGTTTCGGATGTTTCCCTAGCGGAAATGATCCCTGTAAATCTTGTCCCGAGTTCCTAGGTTTGGGGTTGGGTTGAGCGTGCGCACGGCAAGAGGGTCTGATCCCCCTCGAACCGTAAGGCGTGAACCCTTTCGTGTCTCACTTATCATGTCTTGTCTTGTCCCGTCACGTCCCGTCTTGTCTTGACACCTGTAGGTTAGTCCCGTAGTTGGTAGCACACGCTACGACTACTACCTGTCCCGTTTTACTTTCCTGCTACGTTACTTCCTGTCGTGTTACCCTGTTATAACCACAACATGCTAACCAACCAGTAAACTGTTGTGTAAAAGAACCTCAGCATGCTAATCAACCAGTAAACCGTTGTTTAAAGTTCGGTGCACTTGCAGTAAAGTCTAACCCTTCTTGTAGACTTTACCTGACGTACAGTTCCTTTCTCTTGGGTGCTGTACGTCAGGTGTTCAGCCAGAGTTCATGGACGAGGCAGACTCACTAGAGTACGAGGAGCCGAGGACGTCGACCCAGAGCACGTGCCTGACGAGGACCAGACATTGAGGTCTTTTTAATCGCCACTTTCAGAGGTTACTACTTTTAGTTTGCTTTTAGATAGTTTGTTGCCATGCTTAGGTTTCTTTTAAAATTTGTACTTGTTGGATGTTATGTCTCTAATTTTAATGAATGCAACTTCCTTCCTGTACTTTCTATTGTTTCAAACTTATTTAATGCAAGAACCTAAAAATTTTGGAAATGGTACCCCCTACAGATGCTTATTGGGTCCGAGCTTCTCAGCTCTGGCCTAAGCGGGCCTTAGTCACGCTTCGCCTCCGTCCATTTTGGGAACCGGGGCGTGACAAGATCCAAGCACTATCTTCGCATGCTTCATTAATATTCTTTGGTTCAATCGAGGAGGCAAAGGTACAATGAGCGAAGTAGTTGACTTGAGATCTCGTCTTGACACTATCAAGGATGTTGCCAATGACTTGCTCATGGGGATGGTCACGAACAGTATGAAGCCATTTAGGAATTCCCTGATCACTAGGAACATTCTCAAAAGATTCATTAGTAGGGTTAGTATCAATAGAATCAATAGAATTAGAATTACCAATAGAATCACATAAGACATCCATGGAGTCATCATCATTAGTAATTCTAGTAGGGACAAAACCTTCATTAAATGAAATATGAAGTGATTCCTCGATCGTTGAGGTTCGTTTGTTGTATATCCAGTAGGCTTTGCTACGGGAGGAATATCCAACAAATATCCCCTCATCGGATCTTGGATCAAATTTGTCCAAGCTACCATACGTGTTTTTAATAAAAAATTTTGCGCCGAAAACTCGAAAATGTTTAACTTGAGGCAATCTACCAAATAACAATTCATTACAAGTTTGTTTGGTGCCTGGCCTCAAAAGTATTCTATTAAACACATAGCAAGCGGTATGTACCGCTTCCGCCCAAAATTGATGGCCAAGTTGGCTATCATCAATCATAGTGCGAGCACACTCCACTAGCGTCCTATTCTTCCTCTCAACAACACCATTTTGAGGGGGTGCACGAGGGAAAGAAAAGGTGTGAGTAATACCAACTTCATCACAAAAATTTGAGAAAGACTCATTCTCAAATTCCCCTCCATGATCACTACGAATAGTGACAATGGTGGTTCCAATGAGATTTTGTACTTTCTTAACAAATATTGTGAAGTTTTCAAAAGCATCATTTTTATTACTTAAGAAAAATACCCAAGTAAGTCTAGAAAAGTCATCAACGATGACAAGTCCATATCGTGCATTTCCTAATGAAGCGACTCTAGTTGGCCCAAAAAGATCTAGATGTAATAGCTCTAGAGGCCGCTTAGATGAAATGCTGTTCTTAAGTTTAAAAGACGATTTTGGAAGCTTGCCTCGTTGACACTAGTCACAAAAGCTTTTCTTTTGAAAGACAAGCTTAGGAAAGCCTCTAATAGAATTTAACTTGGAAAGCTTAAAAAGTGTTCCAAAGTTCTCATGACCAAAATGTCGATGCCATAAGTGTTGTTCACTTGTGTTGGCAATGAGACATTGTTCATGTGATTTTGGGAGATCTAATATATAAATATCCTTATGGCGTGTGCCGAAAAATAATAAATCATTATTATATTTTCTCAAAATATGGCACATTCCTTTCGCAAAGCTAACTTTGTAACCTTTGTCACAAAGTTGGCTTATTGAAATAAGATTGTGGTTTAATCCTTTAACAAGGTAAACATCACTTATTAGTGGTTTAGAAGGATTAACTACTTTACCAACACCTATGATGGTTTCGCTCTCATTGCCTCCAAAGACTACCCGATTCCCATTAGCAATGGGCACCACTCCGGAGAGCAATTGAGCATCACCCGTCATGTGTTTTGAACACCCGCTATCGAGTATCCAATTATTCTTGGAGCTAAATTTGGATTTGTTGCTCCGTTTATTTTTCTTGAGTACCTAAAGATAAACATATCATTCCATGGTACCCAAGGTCATTGGGTCCTAAAAGATTAGACCTTTGGAAGCCAAGTCCAATTGGACTTAGACTTCCCCACATAATCATCATTATGCACTACATTCTTGAAATAAGAATTCATGTAAGCTTGTTTTTCATGCATTCTTGTGTCCTTCGGGCTCCAAATAGTGAAGATTTTGGGAGCCCTATTCCTATTGGGAGCATGCATGCGTTGTTGATTTCTACGTGATGCATGTCGTGGATAGGCATATGGCACATGATGAAATGGTGCATGATGATAATTGTTCATATGATGATGTGGATGAACATATGCATGTAGAGGAACACGTGTGTGAGGGTGTCTCACTTGGTGTGCACGTGCTCGTGGATGTGGTGCATAAAAATCATCATATGTGTGAACATGTGGAGTAGGATGTGTGTTCCTACGTGGCATGGTATTGGTGTACATATAAGCATGACCCTTCTTTGGAGGTCCACCCAAAGTGGGTTTCTTTCCAAATGAGGGTGTGTACGAAGTGGAAGCACCATTGGTAGATGAACTACCAATAGAGTGTTTGCTCCCACTCGTTGAGGCATCGGAAGTTGGCCTAACAAAGGTAGTGGCCGCTTTGGATGAATTTTCCATCTTATACCCCAAGCCAATGTGGTGATTGGCCGAAAGTAATTCATTTAGGATTTTATCCAAATGATCCTTACCCTTATTGAATTTATTAATTCGGCCTAATGTGCACTCATATTTCTCGGTGAGAGAACGTATAGAAGCATCCAAAGTGGACACTTGCGATGTGAGCACATAAACACGAGATTTGAGATTCTTATTCTCAATACTCAAAGTAGAGTTTTGAGAAGTCAAATCCGCTATCTTGTGTTCCTCCGAATCCTCAATATGAACATGCTCAAGTTGAGATTTGAGATTTACGATCTCATTTCTCAAGTCTTCAACAACGGTGTCGTTGTTGATGACGATAGGCTTAGGTGAGGTTTGGAGACTAACTAACTCATCTTTGGTCTTAGTATATCTATTTACTAATTTAGAATATTTAGACCAAATTTGCTCGTTAGCTAATCTAAGGTCATCCATAGTTACCTCATCGTCTTCATCCTCGCTATCATCGGAGGAAGATCCTTGATCATGTTCCTCTCTAGCCATGAAGCACATGTGTGCTTGCTCCACTTGCTCATCGTCCAACTCTCCACTTGAGGAGTCATCCTCGGAGTCGTTGAAAGTGCCGACAAGCCCCTTCTTGTACCCTTTCTTGTACTTCTTTGACTTGTCGAACTTTGGCACCTTCCACTTCTCCTTTTGCTTGTTTTGAGGACAATCCGCTTTCATGTGTCCTGGCTTGTTGCATTTAAAGCACAAAGGAGTGGAGGCGTTAGAAGAACTAAACTTTGATTTGTTCTTGAAATTACCTTTTCGGAAGAACCGGTTGAACTTCTTTGCCATGAGGGCAATGGATTCCAAGTCCAACTCTTCTTCCGATTCTTCATCATCGGCAGATGTAGATGTAGATGGAGCGGCCTTGAACGCAATCGTCTTTTTCTTTGGCTCGTCTTGCTTCAAGTAAGACTTCATCTTGTCCTGCAACTTTAGTTTGCTATCCTTGCGTACCTCATAAGACATCAAGGTACCCATTAGTTTGATAACAGTATACTTACTCATATCATTACCTTCCTCGATGGCGAAGGTATGTTTTTCCCAACAAGAAGGAAGTCCGTCAATTATCTTTGAGACTTTCTCCTTTTGGGTGTAGGTTTTACCAAGAGCCTCCAACTCGTTGGTGATGTCGACGAAGCGAGCATAATACTAATTCATCTTCTCACCCTGTTGCATATGAAATAATTCGAAATCTTTATTTACAACAACGAGTTTGGATTCTCTTACCCGACTCGTTCCTTCATGCAAGATGAGGAGAGAGTTCCAGATTTGATATGCACTCTTACATGTGCATATCTTATTGAAGTCCTCGGGCTCCAAAGCGCATTGCAAGGCATTCATTGCCTTGGCATTGCTTACCTCCGTGGCGACCTCCGCGGTAGTCCACTTCGCGAAATCTTCTTCTTCGGGCTCGACGTACTCCGTCAACGTGGCTCTCCACAGTGAAGCGCTCCGGAGGAAAGTTTCCATCCGGAATTTCCAGTACCCGTAGTTGGTACCGTTGAAGAAGGGAGGCCTAGTTGTGGAGTGTCCTTCCATCACCGAAGAAGCTCATTCACGGTTCCTGAAGGTGTTATAGTCTGAAGGTAGATGAACGTTCTTGTTGTCGTTGGAAGACATAGCTAGGTACTTGGCTCTGATATCAAATGTAATGCCCTATGAAGCTACTGCACAAGTACTAGAGGGGGGGTGAATAGTACTTTAAAATAATTAAGAAGATAATTCCTAATAATCTTACAAACTCAACCAACAATACAGAAATGTAAATATTGACAACAAAGAAATGCAATCTCAAACAAACAAATTAACAGGTTCGGATCCACCCAAGTCTCCCCGACTTGTTCCCGGTGATCCTACGTCCCAAACACCCGGATCCCCTCCGGATACTTGAGTTAGAAACCTCTAACTCAAATTTGCACTATGAAATACTTGTAGAAAACCTCTACAAGATCAAATCATACACAAATGAAAAATGTGACTCCCACAAACCGGGATCACAACCAATCTCTCACAACCGAGAGAAAAAAACTTGCAATATCAAACATAATGAAATATGAAATGCTTACCAACAAAACCCTATGCCTTGAGTAAAACTTACGATTTAGGGCAAAGATGATTTTGGAGGAGAAGAAGGCACCAAACCCTAGCTCCAAGTAGATGACCAGCAATGGAAGCCTAGGGAGGAGTTGGTGACCTAGAATCAAGCTCTTGGCTTGGAAGGCTCACAATCAATGAATCTCTCTTTTGAAATAAGAGTGAGGGAGAGATTCAAGTGAGAAATGAATGAGCTTTGAATGAGAATTAATTGCTTCTCTTTGATCTCTAAACTTCAACAAATATCAGCCTTGAATGCTATGAAAGCAGCACTTCAAGTATATATAGGATAGAGGAAAGAGAGAGAAAAATTCGTGGCATTTAATGCTCCAACGGCTCTATTCTGAAGCAGACTAGTCGGTCAAAGAAGGATCACTGACCGACTAATTCATCAACTAGTCGGTCGGTGATTCAACATGAACCGACTAACTGAAGAACAGCTATAAAGTGAAGTTTAGAAGATACAGAACTAGTCGGTCCAAGAAGACTTGCCAACCGACTAGTTTCATAACTAGTCGGTTGGTGAGTGTTCTTTGACCGACTAAGAGTCAAAATAGTATAGGCTGAAATCAAGTTGAACTAGTCGGTCTGAGAACAAATTCCAACCGACTAGTTTCTCAACTAGTCGGTCGACAATCGTTCTTAGACCGACTAATGATAAACATTAGCTCAGGCTGAAAAACTGAACACAGAACTAGTCGGTCTAAGAAGGATTCCTAACCGACTAGTTTCACAACTAGTCGGTCAGTGAACCTTCTTGGACCGACTAACTGTAAATAGTGAATAAGCTGAAATTAGTCAAGGCATTCTAGTCGGTTCAAGAAGCATTGCCGACCGACTAGATTGCCATCTAGTCGGTTGGTTCTTCTTCTTGAACCAACTAACATGCACAAAAAGCCGCGAAACGAAGCGCGAAGCTTCGGGAAAGTTCGTATGGGCTTCTAATAAGATCCTAGCTCTAAGATAGGAGCGTTATGAAAATTAAAACGTAAGACCTACTCAAGGCTTAATAATCTACGAAACGAAGCTAGAAGACTATAAATAAAACTTGACGAACCGTCTTCAATCGCTTCGATCCGAATCTCTTGACTTCAATAATGGTCCTTGAGCTTCAACAAAGCTTCAAGCATACGATCACGTGCTTTGAGAAGTCTCGAGACGTCTCTTTAGATGTTCATAGAAATTTGGCGACGATCTACATAACTGCGCTCACAAAGAGTTAGTTCACGATATTTATGTTTGTTCATCATCCAAAACCAAATCCGGGGAATCAATACTCAACAGTTCGTTGTATAGTTTTAATGGTTTTAATAAAACTATATTCTCCCACTAAATCTATTAAAGCCATAATAATAAATAATTTATTACAAAATAACATTTGTGAGAGAGGGATCCGATTACCATGAGTCTGACAACCTTGAGTGTGTCTCAACAAGTTGTCCGACTCTGCAGTCGGTAGACGAACTCGTCGTCAATCATATCTATTATGATGCCCTATCGATTTTTACCCTTAGTCATTTGTGATCATGAGTGTGCTCAATCGGATCACAATGGCTAGCCAAGTCAGACCCTTGTTTTCGTGTCTAGCCTGACTTGCCCCGTCGCTCGGTGTATGCATAACACGTTGGTTTGGGTCAAGACTTAGACTACATTCTTGGTTAGACTTACGCCGATGCTCGAAGGATGAGACAACGGTTTCAGTCAGGTCAAGATGTCAATCAAGAAATCGGTTTCTATAAGATTCACATGTCATGGCTTGAGTGTAGCTCAACAACCGTAACATGTTTCTTACAGTTACCAACTCCTAAAACAAGGAGGGCTATGATTTATCTTGAACAAGATTATTATCGTATTTGACTTAGGTATAGTCGATGGACTTTCACAGTCATGAATCGACTCCTTGCGGTCCAGCGGACGTGGCCAGGGAATTGACTAAGCCAGGACCACTTGTTACCCAGTCTAGCTAGGTTGGTCCAGCAAACTTAGCCAAGCACATTGACCGACATCATGATCCATTGAAGGAGTTTTCATCAATTCTATGTTTGTCCAAACAACTAAATGGCTTTTAATTAAGAAAACTAGTTAATCCTTATCAACTAGTGGATCCTAAATTTTATGGATTGGTTGAACAATTTTTATTAAGTCCTCATCAACTATAAGGTGCATTCGTTCAACGTGCTACCCCAAGCTAATTAGGATTTTATAAAACAATTCAACATTTGTCTTTTATGAAAATCATCAATTAAACGATTTAATGAAATGATTGATAATCAAAGGGACTACCCTAATCTGGTATTAGGTTTTGATGTTGTTTTTGTTTATAAAACATAACATGTCACTAGTTTATTAAAATTTCATCTCATAAAATTTTAAACATTTAATGGCTAACCAAATAAGGTTCATGAATACATTATTCAATATGTCCATTAAAAATGAAACAACTAATTTATCCGCATAAATAAAAGTTTCAACTAGTGACATAAAACGAGTATTTGCAAGTTTAAAATTATCTACATAATAAAAACATGCAAATCTAAAATTTAACAATTAAATTTGAAGATAAAATTTTAAAGCTTCAAAACATTTTATCATATAAAACTAGGTATAAAATTATCAAATAATTCTAAAACCTAGGCTTTAAAATTTTAATCAATAATTTAGAAACATATATGTAATTTAAAAGAAACTTAATTTATCTCTTCATCTTATGAAAATAAAATATTTCTTTCAATGTATATATCCATTAGAGCAATTTTAAAACACTTTTAAAATCATTAGAAATCGTTTTAAAAGCTTTCAAACAAAGTTTTAAAATTTCTAATCTTTATGTAACTTAAGAAAATTTAAATTTCAAAAATAAACTATTTCTTTGAAGTTACACAAACTTTAAAACTATTAAATGCTCGGAGAAATTATTATATCTCATAAAAATTTTATAAAGCATTTAAACGTTCGAGATCCATTTAAAATTATCGGATAAAGTTAAATCGTCTCAAAAAAATTCGTGTTGCAAAAACAACTTTTAAAACACAAAACAATTTTTTAAACTAATTTTAACATAAAGCTAAAAATAGTTCGTATGTGTATAACAAGATATTTTGAAGATTTAAAAAGTCGCTATAATAGATCTATAGCATAACCGTGGCTCTGATACCAATGTTGGGGTTTTGGCGGACCCCCAGAGCTCGGATCTGTGTCCTTCCAAAGTCGGACGGACCACAGGGGCACAAAAGCGCAGCGGAAATCGAAAACAAAATTTTCTAGACTAGCTAAACAATTTAGCTAGGCTCTGAGGGAGCCAGAACCTAGCCCGATCTATGCCAACTTGGGGTGGATCTGACCACCCCAAGAGGGATTTACTCTAAAGAGACTAATTAAAACTACACTAAAAATTACTTAACCACATACCTGGAATCTTGGCCCTGGAGCAGGCAAGATGTACCGCACCGTCTTCTGAAGCTCCTCGTAGACGAGCCGCCTCGACTCGATCCGCCTGAGCCGCCTCGCACCCTCGAACCGATCCGCCCGAGCCGACTTTCACCTCCGAGCCGATCACACACGGTAGAAAGTTTCACTTGAGAAGAACCCGCGTCTTAGACGTCCGGATCAAAATCCAAACCCCCTTCGTAGTCGTGCTAGGACTACTTCGGAGAATAGGAAGAGAGAGAGAATAGTTTAGTCGCCGATCGAGCTTGCTATAAAAGTCTGGAGATACTCGATCGATGACTTGGTGTGTTTTTCAACGGAGAGAGTGCACCCCTATTTATATAGGGAGTCGACACTCACTCGTTCGTTGCGAGCAATATGAGAATTTTGCAAATGGGAGAAAAAATCAATTAAGCCAATTTGGCTTAATTTCTAGTTTAAGTGAGCTTTTCATAAAAGCAAACTTTAACTTATTAATTCTCTTTGCTCATTAAACTTTAGACACCAAACAAGCTATCAATCCGAAGGGCTTCGGATGGTGAACGAGTATGAACCGACGGCGACGAATTTCGACTTCGTTTGACCCCTCAAACAATTGCCCAAAGTTGGGCAAATAATCGATTTTCGTAGCCGTCATTTGGGGTTTCAAAAAAACCCTAAATGACTTAAGTTGCGGGCGCACCCGCTAAGCTTAGCGGGCACGCCCGCCCAAGGAGACAAGGGCGGGCCGCACGCCCGCTACCGCAGCGGGCCACGCCCGCTGCCGCAGCGGGCGCTGGCCCGCTGTGCAGGGGCCGTGCCCGCTACTGCAGCAGGCGCCCGCCAGCTACAGTCATCGGGCCATGCCCGATGTGCAGCGGGCGTGCGCCCTGCTATAGCCAGCGGGCTGTGCCTGTTTGCCTTTGTCTATGGGCTTGTTAGCCCAGTGGGTCTAACCCACTTCGCCTTGGACTGTTTTCACGTTTCTGGGCTCGTTTGAGCTCCGATTTGGATGCGGTTTGAACATGTCTATACACCGGGACGATCCCGTCATCCAGGTAACCCTTTCCAATATATTTTTTCCTACTAAATTTGTCATAACCAATTTATGACACGTTTAATCTTTGGTTTGCATCAAATGCAACATTTGTCCCTATTGCCATTGCGACTAACTTTCACAACTTGACTTGTGAATATTAACTATTCAATATCATCAAATGATTTTCTCTCAATTAATCTTCCTATTACTAAGACACGAACACAACTCGGTGTGAGACCCTACAGCCTGACTTTACAACAGGTTGGGGCTCGGAACCCCTAGACGAGGGTCACTACGAGCAGTAGCTGTCGTCCCTGTTTCAGAATCATCAAAACGTGATCGACCTTTTGACAAAAGCATCATTGGGTTTACATTGGCTGTGTTAGTGATGACCTCCGTTAGCTATAGTCCCTTCGTCAAGACTGTGTTCCTGTTGGCCTATGGTATGGTTTACTGTCAACCCTATTAGACAAAATTGGTCAGTATACGACGGTCTTTGTAGTATACACGTTGTACTTCTTACAACGTACCCTGGCTGAGGATTAACACAAAGATCATACTGAGCCTGTAACACTAACTTCCCTTTAACGGAAGTGACGAATCCCATCTTAGTCATCTACTCCCCTCAAAAGCTTCAGGTGCAACTCAAGATCTTTCAGCAGGCCTAGCCGCGAAGCTAGATCATAGGTCTAAGCTACACCGTTCACTCACAGGTTTGTACAAATGACTTCAGGTCTTAAGGACCAGCTTACCTATCATCACCCTAGAGTTATTAAAGACAGTTTAGTTAAAGTCAACCATTTAATAACTCTAATTTGGTTGTTCAGTGAACTCATTCTCTAATGAGCACCTGTGTCTCGTCTCCGATTTCACCAAGTCGAATGACTATGAGATCATCACCCTAAGGTAAGACTAAGACACAGTGGTCTATCCGATGCGTCGATATCCAGTTCTCGACACATTTATGACCACGAACCGTTTAAGACTTACGCTTATATTCGATCGCTTACTCATAATCGATATCTCATCTAGATACGCAAGGACCTAACTATAAGTCTATGGATCTTATCTAAGTATATTAATACGAACGATTTATACTTAGAATAATAGGTACCATATACGGTATGAACAAGACGTATACTTTTGGATGAATTGCCTTATGGGCACATATCCTCCTACACCTATAATGCCATGGATTTTTAGGTCACACCGTCATCGCCTTCGTCGCCGCCTTCGGCACTTGTGCTTTCATCTGTTGGGGCTCCGTCGAGTAACGAGGAGGTCAACAGAGAAGATGTGGATGTCACGCATTTATTCGAGGTTGAGAAGATGTCCAAAGATGATAGGCATGCTCGTGCGGCACGGTTTGTTGCCATCCCTCTTCCTCCCGAGGCCGAGCATAGGCTTCCGAAGGCTGAGAAGGTGGTGGAGTCCCGAGGCGATGTCTTAGCCAAGCTACTGCTCTATAGGAAGCAGGTGAGGGACTTGGAGGGACCAAATGCCTAGCTCCAGGGTCTGGTCCATGCTATGGATGAGGCCTTGAATGAAGAAAAGGCTCGATTGAGGTGGGCCGAGGAGGAGCGAAAGAAGGACAGAGGTGGTCTGAGAAAGGGAGGTGCACTAGGGGATGATGGATCTGACACGAGAATAGTCGTGTGACAGTGGTCTTCACCTCTCCTTTTGGTTTTTTAAAAGATGTATACCGTTGAGTCAGTAAATTTTGTAACCCTAAACGAATGAAATGGAAGGATTTTTAATTACGAATGCCCATTCTTTGTGTCTATGTATACTTGGAAATTTTTAGAAATGCATCGTGTAGAGCCTAGAAGGATTGGGCTATGATGCTTTTGCTGGGCCCAGAGGGTTTTGAATTTCTTGGCTAGGTGTTAGAATTTTCCCTCCAGGTTGAGGGAGCATACAGGTAGTAGTGCACGGGCATCTGTAGAAACGATCAGTGAGTCTTGAGCTGGGAGCATGGTCCCAAACTAATCCGTGGTCGTTAGACTATAGCCTTGAAATGACTAGATGACTTGTTAGAATGAGAGATTGCTCCAGTCCAGGCTAGTGCGTCAAGCTCAGTTGGACCACGGGTTATTCATCATTAAGATGTTGTGGTCGGGCATCGCTAGTCTTAGCTGCCATTGTGGGATCGGGAGGCGAACCCAACCCATTGCCAACTTCATCGAATGGGACAATGCTCCTGCCAAGATAAGAAAAAACCCAAGGGTATGCATTGGAAAGAGAAGTCATGACATTCTGAATGATGCAAGTAGTCGCCCTTGGAACGAGAAGTCAGGGATGTGGTAGACTTGCCAAGGTTGAACATGGATGGGTTCACACTAGCCCTCCATCAAGTCAACTAGTAATGCCTCATTGTAGCCTATTGTCTCATGTGCTTTCATGTTTGTACTAACCTTCTTTTTCCTTCGTACATGGAGCAGAAGAGATGTGCTACTACAATCATAGCATTAGCCTATGCAGACACCTAGTAGAGGAGCTTGAGGACGACATTGCCCACCTTGATCACTCCATATTTTACACCTTTTTTCCGCATGATTGCATGCCATTTAGATCGCTCAAATCACGCTTTTCGTGATTTATCGACAATATTGCGATACTTTTCACGATTTGTTGTATTTGTCGTATTTTAGGAGATTTGGAGCGATTTGGAGTGATCCCGAGATACACCTACTCCAGAGTGTCACCGACGACTTCCCCGAGGGGTATTTAGCTATTGGAGAGGAGCGGAAGAAGAAGGAACATCGTAGGAGCGACGAGGAGGCAAAAACAATCAGAATGGGAATTTTTGGTGTCTCACTCGGCCGAGTGAAGGAGTCACTCGGCCGACCAGCGAGACCCCGCTCGGCCGACTAGATCGGACACGCTTCATGTGTGCACTCGGCCGAGCATCAGAAGCCACATCGGCCGAGTGACGAAACCCCGTCTGCCCGAGTGGCACTCAGACGATGCCCATCAAAAAGAGCCAACTTACTGTTTTTCGTCTGCCTGAGCATCAGAAGACCCACTCGGCCGAGTGGAAATTACCGACCGCCCGAGTGAATAGAAGCCATCGACCGATTGACGACAACTCACTCGGCCGAGCGACGCCCGAAGTGAAGACCCCCAAGACCCCAGACTTACTGGAAATTCTCAGGGTTTCTCACTCGGCCGAGCGACTTTTGTCACTCGGCCGAGTGAGCCGCGCTGCCTGTAGCGTAAATTGCGATTTTCAGGCTGCGCAGGGGCATTTTGGTCACGGATTTTTGGGCAGTTTTGGGAGGTATTTAACCCCAGTTTTTAACCTAGGTTAGAGAGCTTTTTCCCTTGCTTTTTGCAGCTTTTTAGATTAAACTTTTTAGATTTTGATTCTTGTTATTGGAGAGGAGAGAAAAGATTATTTTTGTTGGATTCTTGGAGAACTCTATTGGTTTGTCTCCCTCTTCATTAAAAATCTCATTTTTATTGCTTATTTGAATATTTCCATGAATTCTATTGTTATTTCAATTGATTATTTTTGCAATTGTGATATGAATTGTGAGTAGTCCTAACGTCTTGGGGCGTGTGGATGAACCCTACGAGCCCAATTTCCGATTTGTGATGATTTGGTAGAACTATCGCTAGAATTGCTATTAGGGTTAGTTTGGGATTGATTTACTACGGATAGCTAGGTGTTCATATCGATTGGGATTTGTAAGAGATTGAATCCCAATTCGATAGGAAACCCTAGAAATCCGAATTGGGTAGAAATTGAGTTTCCGTAGTATCGGTTTGCAAGAGATTAGACCGATACTAGGGTTCTCGGTTGCAATTCCATACCGATACCCGTTTGCAAGAGATTGGACGGGTAGGAACTATCCCAACCTAGGTCGTGGCCCGAGTTTGCACGAGAGTGGGCTCGGGACGCGATTGAACGATTATGTTGATCCTAATGCTAGCTTTCCTAGGCTAGGGTTTGCAAGAGATTGGACCCAAACCTAGGATAGCTATAGACCGGCAACAGCGCGAGAGCGTGAGCTAGGTTTTACATTCAGTTGCAACTAGTTCATCCGAAATTCTACCCTAGCAATTGTGATACCAATGAATCACATTGACGAGATACGGTGAGTAGCGGGGATTCCCTATTCTCTAGGCGTCTTTATTTGATTTTATATCTCCATACTTTGTCTGACGATTGTGACAGGATCGCCGCAAGGCAAATTCCCTCTTTTCTGTTCCTATAGCCAGGTTGTTCGAAGAAGGCACTGTCATACGTCCTCCCTGTGTTCGATAACCTGCTCGCTGCTACACCGTGCGCTTGCGGTAAAACTACACAGTCGCTCTTTTGGGTGTACGCCCGGGCGCGATCATGTTTTTGGCGCCGTTGCCGGGGAGGCGATTGTGTTTGATCCTACCACCCTAGCTATTTCTTTCTTTTTGTTTTATTTCTTTATTTTTATCTAACCCTTCCATAGTGCTAATCACTTCTTTGAAACTTTGTTTTCCCGTGCATGTACATGAGATCCACTGCGGACCCCATTGATATATTGTTTGATCCTGAGATCGAGCGTACATTGCGGAGAATCAGAGCGAAGAGGAGACCCGATACGGAAGGGAGGTTTATGAACGTCCGGGAGACGCCTGAAGAGTTAGCGGCAAGAATGGCGAGGATTATTTCCATTCGAGATAGGCTCCGGCCTAAGACTTCCTCCATGACCTCGTCCATAGCCATGCCGGAGTTGGCGACCGAAAAGAATTTTGAGTTGAAGACTGGGCTTGTGGTTCTTATGCAGCAGGATCCATTTCATGGGAACGCCCATGAGAATCCCCACTACCATATCCAGCTCTTCCTATCAAAGTGCGCCACCTTCCAGATGCCGGGCATTACCCTGGATGCCATCAGACTGCGCCTCTTCCCCTTCACATTAAAGGATAAAGCTCTTTATTGGTTGAGGACGCAAGCTGAGGGAGTCTTTACCACATGGGATGAGTTGGCAAGCGTGTTCATCGACAAGTTCTATCCGCCTTCTAAGACGGTAAAGATTAGGAGTGCTCTCATGTCCTTCAAGCAAGGACCTCAAGAGACACCCTACGAGGCTTGGAAGCGCTTCAAAGACCTGCAGCATCAGTGCCCCCACCATAGCATTGAAGATTGGGAGCTAGTCCATAGCTTCTACAATGGTCTCCAACCGGGGACCAAGCAAATTATTGATACCGCGGCAAATGGGGCCATCCTATCGAAGACTCCCGACGAAGCTACGGCCTTAATTGAGGAGATGGCCTCAAACAATCAACAATGGGGCGACGAGCGAGGACACTCTTCGTCCTCCTTGAAGCCATCTAGCATCTATGAGGCAAAGGGCGTAGCGGAGCTGACCAACAAGTTTGATTCTCTCCACAAGGTGGTGGAGAGACTGGAGAAGTATATTACGGAGCCCCAAGGACCCCCTTCCACATCCGCACCAACAAATCAAATGTGTGATTGGCAAGACCAATGCCAAGCTATGTATTCGGGAGGAGAACAAGGAGAGGGATCTTTGGAGCAAGTTCAATACGTCGCGGGGAACCAAGGATATTGGGCCAATCCGGCCACAAGAAACCATCCCGGTTTCTCCTATGCAAACAATGATGGAGCATTGAATCCGCCGCAACAACTACCTCAACAAGCTCGACAACAACAACAACAACAACAACAACAACAACATTATCCACCGAGGGGGCCTCCGCAACAAAATTTCCCACCAAAGCAACAAGTTGGACCCTATAGGCCGCCCGGATACAATCAAGGGTGGAGAAATCAAAACCATCCACAAGCTCAACAACGATCTGAATTTGAAGCTAAAGTGGAGGAGTTTATGGTCGAGCAGAAGAAGATCAATGCTTCCTTGAAGGCGGGCCAAGACTCTCTTACAACTGTCGTTGGACAAATTACGGAGCAACTTGCGTTGCTCAATAGAAATAGTCAACAGTTGCCGGCACAACCCGAGCAAAATCCACGGGGCAACACCGGCCACATCAACGCCATTGTTGCATTTACTACGAGAGGCGGGAAGGATACCACTCCCGTCATGATTCCTACCGAGGAGCCCGTGGTGGAAATTATAGAGCCAAGCGAGCCGGCCATTGAAGTTGAGAGAGAGAAAGAGCCGCAAAGGGAAGAAAAGTCTAGAGTGGAGCAATTGATTGAAGAGAGGCGTTTTATGCCACCGATCCCATTCCTTCAGAGGCTTGCTAGAGCAAAAATGGAGAAACGGCTAGCCAAGTTTCTCGAGTATTTGAGAGGGGTAAGCCTCAACATTCCTTTCCTCGACGCTATCGTGGAAATCCCGACATACGCCAAGTTCCTGAAAGATTTGATTACGGGAAGAAAGAGGAAGGAGAAAATCATGCTCGCCAAGGAGGGCTCTTGGTTCACCAAGAGAGAGAAGGAGCCCGCCAAATTCAAAGACCCGGTGAGTTTTCGAATTCCTTGCACCTTAGGCGGCGTCCCTCTACAAAAGGCGTTAGTGGACTTAGGGGCTAGCGTTAGTCTCATGCCTCTCTCTATGTTCTTAAGACTAAACACCGGCACAAAATAGAAGCCTACCGACATGCGGATACAACTAGCCGATGGTCGGATCACAAGGCCGGTAGGGATCGCAGAGGATATCCCGTTACAAGTCCCGGGGGGCATATGTTTGCCATGTGACTTCGTGATCATGGATGTCAAGGAGGAGGGAGATACGTCGCTAATACTTGGACGCCCGTTCCTCGCCACCGCCGGTGTCATTGTCGACGTACGTGAAGGGACTCTAACATTGAATGTCGGCAACATCGAGGTGGAGCTTCATATTCCCAAGGCAATGAAACATATGCCTTATCATGGGGAGCTGGACTATATGGACCTCCTTGACGAGGTTATTGAGGAGGCGATCCCCCATTCGATCGGCGCTCTATTCAAGGAAGATTTTGAGGAATGGCCGGATTTGGACCGAGAAGAAAAGATGGAGCATTCCCCTGACCTCTCCATCGAAATTGATGAAGGCGACGCTGATGTCGCGAGGATACGAGAGCTCTGCAAGCTCTCAAAGATGAAGACACCAAGGAAAGCCTCACCGATACGGAAATCGGTGTCGCCGGTGAAGCCGAGGCCCAGAGTAAGCACTAGCTTGGGGGAGTCATCCCCTAACACTACCCGAGGCAAAGGAGCACCGAGGAAGAACGCCCCGCCACAACACCCAAATTTAAGCGTTCTTCCCAATAAATTTGACGGGTGCATCTCATATGCACCCAATATCCCGCATTGAATTGAAAATCAAATGGGGTCGAGCTCACGACCTTAAACGAGCGCTTGTCGGGAGGCAACCCGACGGTTATCGCTTTATTTTTACTTTTCCTTTATTTTTGTTTTAGAAATTATTAGTGTTTTGAGTCGTTAGCCCAAAAATTTCGTGATAACGGGTCCTATTTTTCTTTGACAGGAG
Source organism: Scilla litardierei (assembly GCA_030789695.1). NCBI lineage: Eukaryota > Viridiplantae > Streptophyta > Magnoliopsida > Asparagales > Asparagaceae > Scilla > Scilla litardierei. The sequence continues at coordinate 100,985,967 of CM061136.1, forward strand.
AGGAGAAAGGGATATCTACCATTAGGAGGATGAACAAGGCGACGAGGAGCGCTCCAGGAATGCGCTCGAAGCCTAGGAGAAAGATGAAATCGACTGGAGGAAGAAAAACAGATTTTAGAGCCCAAACGAAGCCAAACAGCAGAAAACATGGTTCACTCGGCCGAGTATACTAGTCACTCGGCCGAGCACATAAGTTCGTCCGCCCGAGCGGCTCACGAACGAGGGAAGTCTGCTGTACCCAACTCTCTGTTTCTTTTCTTGATTTCAGTATAATTGCCACTCGGCCGAGTATATATATTCACTCGGCCGAGTAAAACTGATACGCTCCTAGGGCGAGTCTTGCCGAGTAGCTTGAGCCACTCGGCCGAATGGACTTATTCCACTCGGCCGAGGGTGGCAAGGCCACTCGGCCGAATCGTAAGCGGGGAGGAATTTTCAAAAAAATATTTTCGTTACGTCACTCGGCCGAGTGACAATGTCACTCGGCCGAATCGTAACTTTCCCTATTTAAGCACGGCGTGCTCGGGCGCGAAATACGAAGCGCCGTTTCTCTCCAGCACCCGAGCCCGAGCCGCGATTCCCCAGCATTGCGATCTCCCACCCTCACTCGCCCGACCACGCGCCCCGCCGCCGCGCTCGGCCGACCACCGCCGGCCGACACCTCCTCCGCCTCGCCCGAGTCGCTGCTGGCGACCACCTCGCTGGCCGAGTTCCGGTACCCTGATTTTTTGCCTATTTCTCCTCTTTTGCATATTTTTCGACGATCCATGTGTTTAACAAGCCCCAAAACCAAATCAACTTCATTATCTCTCTATCATACCCCTAACCCCCCATACATATTGAATATTACTCGCTGATATCTTTGTTTGATGTGCATGGTATATTGGGGAGCTTAGGGGAGCCCAGGGGAGCTTCCGGGGAGCGATTTTGGCTTCGTGGAGGCGTGGTCTTCGCACGCATCCACTTCTTTGCTCTCGTGGCGTGTCACGGTATATTCGTTCCATTTATTTTTGCACGCCGTGTTTTTACTGCTTTTGGTGAGCACCCGGGGGCCCACATGCCGCCCCGGACACGGCCTCGCACCAGGAGAGCTTCCGCCAAGCGGAAGCGGCCGGATGAGCCCGGCCCCTCCCACGAGTTGGAAGACTCTCCTCCGCCTACACCACCACACCCCGCACACCCCGCACAGCCTGCAGACCCCGCACACCCCGCACAGCCTGCAGAGCCCATTCACCCCGCACAGCCACTCCCTGCCGTCCCACAGCCACCACCGGCTCCACTTGTCGGGCCACTGGGGATTACGTTCCGAGACGACGCACACCGCGTCGTCTTCGAGCGCATTTCCCAGCGCTCGATTGTACCCTCCAGGTTCGCACACCTTGCAGACCTAGGACACCTGGGGGTACTTGAGGGGATGCTCATGTTGTATGACAACGTGGGTTGGCGAGATTTTTTCCAGGTGTCGGCGGACACGTTCGTCCGTCTGACACTTGAGGTGCTTAGTTCTATCGCCCGGACCGACGAGGGATGCTCGTTTAGGTTCATGGACCGAGAGTGCCAGGTCACTCTCAGTATGATGAGAGCCTTCTTTTCGTGGCCCGATGTCCCCGGGGCCGACCGTGGTTACGCCCCCACTCACATTCCCCCACCTTCCTTCGATTCCGGCGCTTTCTGGGCCCGGATTACGGGTTTACCTGCCGCCTTCGACCCTAGTAGGGCCAAGGCCTCGGCCATCGTCCACCCTTGCCTCCGCATAGCTCAGCGCCTTATGGCGACCACCTTTTTGGCGAGATATGAGCCTGGGACGATGTCCACGCCGGAGCTTTATATGCTCTACGCGATGACGCGCCCCAGAGCTCTATCTAGGGAGGGCGACGAGTTGGTCCCCGCCGTCGTGATTGATATCGCGAGCTGGTTTTTGGATCACATCATCGTATCGGTGGGCGCTCGCTCACCGATATGTTGCGGCGGTCTGATCACCCTGCTCGCCCTGATGACCGGCGAGGACTTTCTGGATGACCTGCGACGAGCCTCGGGCCCCACTTCACTGTCCATAGACGTCATGGCCCGGATGAAGATGCTACGTCCGCACGGTCAGCGGCACTGGGTTTGGTTGCACGGCCCCTACGGTGAGGATTACATGATCCTCCTGAGCCCAGCTCGGACACAGATAGCACCAGCACAGGTGGACTGGCTTCTGGCGATGGATCTCCTGATCCCCGCCGCCTACGTGCTTGAGGCCGAGGAGGCTGAGCAGGCTGAGCAGGCCCACGCTGCACACGCTGCACCCGCTTACCCCGCTGCTCCTGCTGACCCCGTGGCCCCTCAGCAGCCTGATATTTCTGCTGCTCCCGACACCTCTGTCCACACTTTTGCCGGTGTCGGGAGTATCCTCGCTGAGCCCACCTCCACTACCTCCACGCCCACCACCACTCCCACCACAGCTGGCCCTCTGTCCGTTGAGCCCGTTTCCTCCGCCCTACCCGAGCGCCCACCGACTATAGTTGAGAGCGGAGAGCCCTCTTTTGCTGCCGTCGTGGAGACCGTGGTTTCCACCTCTGTCTCCACCGCAGCCGTTTTTTCTGAGAGTGTCGTGGCGTCTGTCCACATGTCTGTGTCACCGACCTCTCTGGCCGCCTCGTTGCCACTTTTATACTCCACTTCCGTTGCTGCTGCCTCCACCTCATATCAGCCTGCGCCCCGGCCTCGCACTGAGGCCAGGCCCACTCTTGTGAGCACATCACCTTTCCTCCACATGCCTGCTGAGCCTATCCACTACACCACCCGAGTCCGCCAGCCCCGTCCTGCACAGCACAGACAGGTGCGTCCCTCTGCACCACCTCCCCCCGACACTGTACTTCAGAGCATTCGTGCTCTCGAGGGGGCGGTGAGTGCCCTCAGAGGCGACCTTAGGACCATGTCTGCCACCGTCACCGCTATGGCCAGTCGCTTCGACCTACTTCCAGGCATTCACTATTGCCTCACTCAGATTCTCGAGCGGCTTCCTCGCGTACCCACACCCACCCAGCAGGTACCCACCCCCACTCCTACACACACCCAGCCTGCTTCCACACCCACACCCACACCCACTCAGCAGACTGTTCCCCAGCCACCACCACCATCTCCTCCGCCTCAGGACGGAGACGGCGCAGCCCCACCCTCTTAGGCACCCTTGATGCCATTGATCCTTTTTGCCGTCATGCTGCCCGTCTCTGCTGGGTCCTGATGATTTTTGCCCACCCCCTTCCCTCACTGTTTTTGGGTCCGCATTTTGTTCATATATTTCTATATCATTTTTGGGAGAGAGGGAGAGATTTTTGGTGTCACACTTTTTTATCTGATTCACTCCTATATCTGCATGCATCATGTCCGCATCATATTTTTCATTTCGTTATTTTTATTTTCTTTTTCCGCATGCATGCATCCTCACCTTCCCCTCACATTACACGTCTCTCGGTGTGCCACACTTCGCACATTGAGGACACTGTGCACTTTAGCTTGGGGGAGTGAGTTCTCACGTTCTTTTCGATTTACCACCTTTATTTTTAGTTTTTTCACGCCATTTTTCGTTTTCGCACTCACTTTCATCACTATTTCCTTTTCTTTTACCATGCATCACGTTTTTTCTTATTTTCTTCGTGTGCTGCATTGTAAATAGCTTTATTTTCCCTCTTTATCTTTATTTCTTTTTCATCTCATGCTAGAGATGACTTTTCTGTGATGATGATGACGTGGAGTTAGCTTTCTCTATATGCATGCTATATTTGCCATGTCTTAGATTTTATTTCTGATATCATATGATGTGATTTGCCTTGCATTTAGAGATAGTAACCCACACTTTTTCCGCATGAAAATGGATGAAATTTTATTATTAGCCGAGTCTGAATATTCATATGTATGCTATCGCAGAAAACACACCAAGATTCACGCATTGGATGCTTATATCTGGAGTACCGTTTTCCTTTCCTATATCACTTCTATTTGCATGATTTGTACATTTCACTTCAGGATGATTGAATGATGTTAGCTACGATAAATCTGGATTAGTTAGCTTTTTTTGTGATCAAAACCGAGTAGATTAGATTACCCTGCTGAAGTTGTCGTGCACATCTTATAGAGTGAACTGAGAGACATATTTATTTCTTTCTCCACATATCTTGAACATCAATTCTCTATTTTAAAATCATTGGCGAATCTCCCCTTAGCTATTCTAATATATGGCATTTCCCCCGTTATTAAAATCCTAGCTCCAAATTTCCCAAAACCAAAAAGAAAAAGAAAAATTCTTGTATATCCTTATTTCTCTTTGATTTGGGATCATTGTGTATATATGCTTAAAAAAAGAGAAAAAAAGAGAAGGGGACATGTTTCGGCTGAGTCGGTTCGCACCGAAGATGGTGCATGATGCTGATGAGAGGGCTCAGAGGTTCCTGCAGGGACTTGCTTTGGAGCTTCAGAGTTTTGTGTCTTCCTCTGATCTGGACTCTTATCAGAAGGTTCTGGTCGCTGCGAGGAGGCAGGAGCTGAACCTGAGCCAGAGGAGGGGAGATGTTTCTGGTGTTGGGAAGAGGCCTATGGAGCAGGCCAGAGCGGTGGTTAGGCCTGGTTTCAAGCCTAATCAGCCAGCTCAGTTCAAGAGGCCAGGAGGGCCTATTCAGAAGACTTGCCATTTCTGCGGCAAGATCGGGCATGTCAAGGATTAGTGTAGGAGATTCCTGGGCCAGTGTGTTGTCTGTGGAGATCCTACCCATACCATGAAGGATTGTCCGAGGTCAAAGCAGCCTTGGAGGGCACCTGTTGCAGCACAGCCATTACAGCAGAGAGCGTATGTTCCTGCTGGACATGGAGCCGCTCTTGCTCCACAGAGGCAGGCTTTTCAGCAGGCTTTTCCGCCGAGGAGGCAGGCTTTTCTGATGACTGCTGTGGAGAGCGAGGCTGTGGATGAGGTTATCGCAGGTAATCCTCAATCTAGCTATTACTTTCCTAGCTAGTTTTGATTGTTAGATTATGTTGTTGTTTGAACATGATTGTTTGCTAGACTAGGGTTTGATTGTTAAATTGCTTGTTAGGTGTGATTTTGGTGTGCACATTTCCTGCACGAGTTCTCTTTGACTCTGGTGCATCGATGTGCATTATTTCCCGGAGCTTCGTGGAGAAGCATTCCTTGTCGACGTCCCCTCTTTCCAAGAGTTGGAATATCGTTACAGGGAATGGCGTGGTCTCGGTGCATCTTGGTTGTAATTCTTGCTCGTTGGTGGTTTGTGGACATGAGCTTTATGCTGATTTCATTGTCCATGACATCATCAACTATGATGCAGTTCTTGGGATGGACTGGCTTGCGAGCTTCTATGCTACGGTCGACTGTCGGAGGAAGAATGTGGTGTTCGAGATTCCCGGACATCCAGTATTTGAGTTCAGCCGGGGTAGCAGCTCGCTTGGTCCTGTCAGGTTTCGGGCCAGGCCGATGGAGGTGTGGCTATGCAGATGGAGCTGGAGAGGCCAGTGGTTGTGCGGTACTTTGATGACGTCTTCCCCAAGGAGATGTCTGGTTTGCCACCTGATCGAGCTTTAGAATTTTCTATTGATCTTATTCCGGGAGCGCAGCCGATTTTGAAGGCGACATATCGTATGGCACCCGCTGAGTTGGAGGAATTGCGGAAGCAGCTGGATGAGCTTTTGCAGAAGGGTTATATCAATCCTAGTGTGTCTCCGTGGGGAGCACCAGTCTTGCTGGTGAAGAAGAAGGATGGTTCGCGTCGTATGTGTGTGGACTATCGGGAGTTGAATGCGATGACCATCAAGAATAAATACCCGTTGCCTCGCATTGATGATATTTTTGATCAGCTCGGATGTTCGAGGGTGTTTTCGAAGTTGGATCTGAGGAGTGGTTATCATCAGCTGAAGGTGAAGAAGGAAGATGTTCCGAAGACAGCATTCAGGACGAAGTATGGACACTACGAGTTTGTGGTTATGCCATTCGGTGTAACCAATGCACCCGCAGTTTTCATGAATCTGATGAACCTGATTTTCTACGACTTTTTAGATAAGTTTGTCGTTATCTTTATTGACGACATTCTGATCTATTCTAAGTCGGAGGAGGAGCATGCCTCGCACTTGAGGACGGTGTTGGAGATTTTGAGGAAGCATCGGTTGTATGCTAAGTTTTTGAAGTGCGAGTTTTGGCTGGACAGAGTTGCTTTTCTCGGGCATGTGGTGACTGGAGATGGTATTTCAGTGGATCCCGAGAAGATCATGGCCATCAGGGAGTGGCATGTTCCGCAGTCAGCGTCTGAGATCCGGAGTTTCCTTGGGCTTGCTGGCTACTATCGGTGCTTCATTAAGGACTTTTCCCGTATTGCTGAGCCGATGACCAGATTGATGCGGAAGGATGTACCTTTTGTTTGGTCGGGTGATTGTGAGAATGCTCTTGGTGTTCTGAGGGAGAGATTGACGACTGCCCCTATTCTTGTTGTGCCTGATCGCAGCGGTGGGTTCGAGATCTTTTGTGATGCTTCTGGCAAGGGTCTCGGTTGTGTTTTGCATCAGCACAGGTATGTTGTGGCGTATGCTTCGCGTCAGCTCAAGACTCATGAGAAGAATTACCCGACGCATAATTTGGAGTTGGCTGCTGTTGTGTTTGCTCTTAAGATTTGGAGGCACTTCTTGTTGAGTGAGAAAGTGAAGATCTTCACCGATCACAAAAGCTTGAAGTATATTTTCACTCAGAAGGAGCTTAACATGCGACAGCGTCGATGGTTGGAGCTCATGGCAGATTATGAGATTGATTTGCAGTATCACCCTGGCAAGGTAAATGTGGTTTCTGATGCACTGAGTAGGCTTCCAGCAGTGATGATTTTGACCTCGCAGTGGAGATTGCAGCAGGATTTTTGCGAGTCTGGTGTGGAGATTGTTCTTCCTGGATAGGCTTCTTCGTTGATGAGTATGCAGATTCAGTCGACGATCGTGGATCGGATCAAGGCTGGCCAGGCTGAGGATCCGAAGCTGGTGAAGATTCGGGAGCAGGTGGAAGCCGGTCTGCAGACTGACTTTTTGATTCATGAGGATGGCTCGCTGAGGTTTGGAGCTAGGTTGTGTGTGCCAGCTGGGGATATTAGAGAGGAGTTGATGGTGAAGGCACATAGTTCGCCGTATTCTGTGCATCCTGGTGGGACCAAGATGTACAAGGATCTTCGTCTGAACTATTGGTGGCATGGTATGAAGAGGAGTGTGGCTCGAAGTGTAGCCAAGTGTTTGGTTTACCAGCAAGTGAAGGCGGAGCATCAGTGTTCGGCAGGGTTGCTACAACCGCTTCCGATTCCGGAGTGGAAGTGGCAACACATCACTATGGATTTCGTGACTGGATTACCTCGGAGTCCGAAGCAGAATGACACGATTTGGATGATCGTAGACCGATTGACCAAATCCGCGCACTTTATTCCATTCCGAGTGGGACAGTCCACTTAGGCGCTAGCGAGGAGATATATGGAGGTAAATTCTTTTACTCTCCGTTTTTATTTCCTTTTCCTGGTTTAGATAGTGATGTAACGTGAATCGTGCAGGAGGTCGTACGACTTCACGGAGTCCCTGTGAGTATCGTGTCGGACAGAGACACGAGGTTCACATCTCAGTTCTGGCAGAGTTTGCAGAAGAGTTTGGGTACGCGTCTGAGTTTCAGCACGGCATACCATCCGCAGACAGATGGCCAGTCCGAGAGGACGATTCAGATCTTGGAGGACATGCTGAGGGTGTGCATGTTGGATTTCAAGGGTTCGTGGGAGGACCATCTACATCTGGTAGAGTTTTCCTACAACAACAGCTTCCAGGCGAGTATTGGCATGGCGCCTTTTGCCGCTCTTTATGGGAGGAAATATCGATCGCCATTGAGTTGGGATGACGTTGGTGATCGTGAGCTGTCGGGACCTGAGATGATTGTGGAGGCCATGGATATTGTCAGGAACATTCGGGAGAGGTTGAGGATTGCTCAGGACCGTTTTAAGCATTGGGCGGATGCTAAACGCCGTCCTTTGGAGTTTCAGCCGGGCGACCATGTGTTTCTGACGATTTCCCCGAATCGTGGTGTGATTCGCTTTGGGAAGCGAGGGAAGTTGAGCCCGCGATACATTGGACCGTTTGACATTTTGGAGAAAGTTGGCGAGGTAGCCTACCGCTTAGCCTTGCCGCCATCTTTGGAAGGAGTTCATAATGTTTTCCATGTGTCGCAGTTTCGTCGATACATTAACGATCCATCTCATGCTGTGGATTTCTCGGAGATTACCGTTCGCCCTGATATGACGTATGACCAGCAGCCAGTACAGATTCTGGACAGGCGTCAGAAGTCACTTCGGAACAAGGTTGTCAATCTTGTGAGGGTGATGTGGCGACACGGCTCGCCAGGAGAGTCTACTTGGGAGAATGAGGATGAGATGCGAGAGCGCTACCCACTTTTGTTTCCGGACACGTGAGTGTTGGGAAATTCCGAGAACGGAATTTTTCTTAAGTTGGGGAGGATGTAACGACTGGTTTTCATGTATCTGGATTAATTATATTATATATATATGTTTTGGTGGATCTTCTCCTCATGTGTGGTTTTCGTCTCCGTAGCTTTCATTTTCGATCGTTTCGTCGTGATTTTCTAGCTTCTTCCTTAGAATCGTCGATTTCGGAGTAAGTCATTTGTGACGGACTTCGTATCGGTCATATCTTATTGTTAGATCACGCCTAGGAGTCTTAGGAATCGATCCCGGAGCTTCGCGCTCCATTTCGGAACTTTTGTGCACATTAGCCGGTACAAGAAGGGGAACTGACCGACTAGATGACGATTTAGTCGGTCGGAAAACCTTCATGGACCGACTAGTGGGCTTTGTAAATTACTCAGGAGTTACTGTTTATCGTTAGTCGGTCTAAGAACGTTTGTCGACTGACTAGGTTGTAAACTAGTCGGTCAGCAATCGTTCTTTAACCGACTAGCTCTAAGATCATTTTTGATACCAAGTACTATTCATTCTTAGTCGGTCTAAGAACGTTCATTGACCGACTAGATGAGAAACTAGTCGGTCAGTAGTTGTTCTTTGACCGACTAAATCTAAATCCTATTTTTGTACATGAGTTACTGTTTGGACTTAGTCGGTCTGCGTTGGTCAACCGACCGACTAGTTCCCAAACTAGTCAGTCAGTGGTTGCTCTTTGACCGACTAATCAGTGTCGAAACCATAATTTCTGGGCAGCCTCCAGCACTTCCTATTTAAACCCCCAAACGTTTTTCTTTTCTTCTTTCATTTCTCCTGAGCCTCCTTCTTCCCCAAATCATCATCCATCTAACCCTAGCCTTCCTCCTTCATCAAGAGCTCCTCCCCCTCTCCATTTTGGCCGGCCACCACCTCTAGATCGTCGGAAATCCCCCAAAAATCCCCAAAACCCCAGTTCTCCAGATTTTCCCCATCCATTCCAGATCTGAACCCTAGGTTCCCCGGATCGTTTCTTCCGTTGCCGTGCTTGCTAGGCATCGTTCTTCCGCTTCCGATACGGTAATAACTCGATCTCTTAATATCCTCATAGCCCATTTGTGATTTTTGTGAAACCCTAATAAAACTAGGTTGGATGTTGTTCTAATATTGTTTTGCCATGGCAGCGATCTCATCGCCGTAGATTAGCGTCCGTGAGACGAACCTTTGTGATCGTCATCCTCGGTGCTAGGCAAGTGAAACTTGCCACTTAGGGTTTTGGGCCATGTCTTAGGACATTTGCTTGTTGTAGGCGTAAAAGAGACTAGGCGACGAAATGATACTCGCCTAGGCGCAATTTTAGGAACTAGCTTGACAACGAAGCTAGATCCGTCATTTTCCATGTTGCACAACTACCATGTCATGTTTAATTTTAAATTAACGGTACACGAATTAATTGTCATCCATGCTATCCATGTTGAATGTCGCATTCGTAGCACACGCTACAATACTTGTGTTTCCTGGCTCGTGTTCCAGAAGCGGGCTACGTGAGTTGGTTGATAGCCAATGCCTGATCTACTTGTTTCCGGCTAGGCACCTGCGTTGCAGGCATAACCCTACGCCATACGTGTTAAATACACTTCCTGGCTCGTGATCCAGAAGCGAGCATTCCGTGTTCGGGGTAATGCCCTGGCTCGAAACACATGGAGGGGTAGGGATAAGCGGTCACCTGAGCTTACGAGTTGGCCCGATCAGCCACTCTAGCCAGCAGACGAAATCTCTGCGTACAACGTGTTCACTTGACGTGAACTACTTGACTTGTACTTGTCCGTGTTTTACTTGTAAAACTTGTTATCCATGCCTTACTTGCCACTTGCTACTTGTACTTCCCTTTACTTGTCACTTCCATACTATACTTGCCATGTCATGCAACATACTATAACTGCTAGGTTGTTAGTTTACCTTACCTTCAGTTTCCTTGCCCAAGTCTTTTAGACTTGCTGACATGTGCCCCTTTTCTCTTTTGGGTGACACGTGTTAGATCCTGAGCCTGAGTTCATTGTTGAGGACGAGGTGTTTGCGGACGCCGAGCCTGTAACGGCCACTTCCGGACGTACGTATTTTGCGCGTATGTTGATTCGTGTACGTATTTTCGTACTTGGTTTTATTATTGTATTTCCGTAGTTCCTTCGTGCGACCGAACCCCGTACACACGATCCTCTCGAAGGCGTGATCGCGTCGGTATCTTCTTTTTGATTTTTGGACGTCGGGGCACAAATTTGTATTAACCGATTATTATTAATGTTTTAATATGTATATAAAATAATATATAATGAATCATCCAATTTCGTTGGTTTCAAACTTAAACAGTCTTCTTTTTTTATATATAAGCATGTTATAATAAAAAGGGTGACGGGTGGGTTTTTTTTTCAAAATATTAAATATTCCTATAACAAACCCTAAACCCAAACAACTTGACCTAGCCCTAGTCACGTGATCCTAACCCACGTTCTCAGCCATAGTCTATAAAAAAAATAATGCTAGGTCATTTTTTTCACAGCACTCATCTAAACCGCCGCCTCCCACCTCTTTACGCACGCAAAACCCATTCCCGAGCGCCGTTCTTGCATCCTCCGGCCAAGACCTCGCCCCCGACCATCTCCTCCCCTCACCGTCAACCCACCTCCGACCTCGCCCCGACCTTCCTCAGCCCGCTACCGCCGTCGTGGGGCTCCGCAGATCGCCGGACCTCGCCCCCGTTCGACGGGAGTCACTGTGTGCGAGGGTTGCACAGCAGTAGCTCGCAGCAGCCGCGATCCGCCGCTGCGCCGCCGTGAGCAGCCATCTCCGGCGTGTCTCCGCCCCCTCGACGTCCTCGCTCCTTCACCTGCAACCACCAACGAGAGTTAAGCTTTTTAAAGGTTAGCCTTGTTGTTTGAGGTTGATAGTTAGGATTATTAATCTGTGAGTTATTGGTAGCTGTTAGGGCTTATATATTGTTGGTTTTAATGAGAAATGCTGTTGTTACATGTTAGGTCTAATTTAGGTTAGTTTGCTTTGGGATTGATATCAGGATCCGTGTTATACCTTGCTGCTAGTTGTATTGAATTTATAACATTAGGTTAGTAAAATGTTGTGCCAGTTAGTTGGTACGGGTAGTTCTTGCAGATCGGAACTTTTGTGATTAGTAAGTTATGTGTAATTAGTTCTATGCAAGGATTAGTTGATGTTTATTAACCTCATGTTTGTTGAACAGCATGCAAGAGTGGTTGTGGTAATAAAAAAAAATTGTAAACGGTTAATTAGAAAGCTCAGATTCATAGGACTTATTGGCTGTAAGTTAACCTATGGGTTAAGCTGGTGTATTTGTTAAATTCTAGTAGTTCTGATACCGAGGATAATGACTCTCGCATACACACCTGAAATCTTTTTTTTTTAAAAAGAGGGGCATTGGTTAATGAGTTTTTCCATAATGAACAAACTCATTATGTGAACAGTAGGGTTATAGATAGTACCACAATTAGTTTAGGTTATAAGACCTGGAAGTTACTTTATTATAATTGTTAATAAATTGTGTACAAGGTGATTAAACAGTTACGTGAAAAGCATTAGCAGTAGAATGTTAGTGCATGAATAGAATGATAGTTAACAATATGATCTGAATACCCTTAGGGCTGAGAACCTAATTTAAAAAAATTGGTGATATTAGACGTTTTAGGTTGCATTGTAATTTTTGGTTCCGTCGGCGAACTTATTGAACCCGTGTTTTATCAGCAGAGAACCAGTCGTCCCATATCATCCGCACTCCCCAGGCGAACCCACGACAACCAATTACACTGGAAACAGGCAAGTGATATTTGCCAGCTCTCTGTTTAGGCGACGTCTTAGGCCATTTTGTACAGTAGCGTAAAAGAGACTAGGCAGTGAAATGATAGCTGCCTAGACGACACTTTTAGATCTGGCTTGACAACGAAGCCAGATCTGGCATTTTCTTTATGCTTGCATTCATACTACCATGTCATGTTTAAATTCAATTAACGGTACGCAAATTATCTGTTCATTTCCATGTAATTGCATGCATCTAATGTTCATCATGATTGAGTAGCACACGCTACACCTATTGTAATGATTGAGGCTAGGCACCTGCTTTTGCGGGCACAACCCTATGCCAAAAACACTTCCTGGCTCGTGATCCAGAAGCGAGCTCATGTACTTGGGAAACCCTGGCTCGATACACGTGGAGGGGTAGGGTTAAGCTGCCACGCAGCGTAGAAGGATGCCTGATCCGCTCCTTCAGCTGTAAGGGGAAAACTCTGTGCACAATGTGATAGGATAGTGATCGTGATTGTAAATTAATGTTCTCGTAATGCATGTCATCATGTCATCTTTAAATGTTGCATCCTTAAAATGTCATTTCAAATTATTGCACCATTTTAGAACTGCTAGTCGTCTTGTGTTATTTATATCCTTGCACAAAAGCTCTCCGCTTCTTTTGGGAGACTTTTGCTGACATGTGCCCTTTTCTCTTTGGGTGTCACATGTCAGGTTCTGAGTTAGAGTTACCAGCTGGGGACGAGCAGTTCGCGGACGTGGAGTTCGAGGCACCTGCTGAGACCGAATACGAGGACACTGGTGACCAGTCCTAGGCTCACCTGGAGTCTCTTAGTTGTCATACTTATTAGTTGTTGCAGTTAGTTTTCGGTGCGTAGCACCAGACTTTCCTTTCTTTTGTTTCGGCCATGTTTTAGGCCTATTGTTCAGACTTATTCTTTTGTGACTGTCTGGGATGTTGGATAAATTGTTGGATGTTATTGAGCTAGTGGATGTTTCTTTATCTGCTGCGTTATTATTGTTGTTGTTTCTCGCGATGCAAAGAACCTGCAAATCATTTGAAATTTTTATAGACGCTTATCAGACTGCAGCTTCACAGCTCCACGTCTGAGCGGACCTTATCATGTCTCGTCTTCCATTTTAGGGAAGCGGGGCGTGGCAGGTTTTGTTGGTGGCCCATGCAGGTCCACTTTGCATCCGCGAATTATCGAAACAACAAGAATGATAAATAACATCCAATTAATTATTTATAACATTCAAGTCATAATGAAGTCTGATCTGAACTTTTCTTATTTTAGATGGCCGGTAGACGCGTTACTCGAGGAGCTGGTAGTGGACCTGGAGCTGGTGGTGGAGCTGGACGTGTTGCAGATGCTGATAGAGAGCCCACTACAGCTGAGATGATGAGGATGATGCATCAGATGATGCAGGTTCAGCAGGGGATGCTACAGAATGCCCCTCGCTTTGAGCCGGGAGCGAAGCAGTTTCGGGAGCTGGGCCCGACATATTTCAATGGGTCGGAAGGACCATTAGCTGCGGACGAGTGGATGAAGAATACAGAGGACAATCTGCTTCTCTCGAAGGTTAACCCGGCTGGATGGGTTGACCTGGTGAAGAAGCAACTGAAGGATAATGCTCGTAGCTGGTGGGAGACTGAGGAGCAGATGCTGGTGAGGCCTATTCCTTGGGCCACTTTCAAGGCGAGATTTAATGAGGAATATTTCCCTAAGGCTGCGAGGGGAGAGTTGATGCAGCAGTTTATTAATCTGAAGCAGGGAAATCTGACGGTGGATCAATACCACCAAGAGTTCATGAGATTGAGTCGCTTTGCGCCAAAGATGGTGGAGACCGCTGAAGATCGAGCTCAGAGATTCTTGCAGGGCCTATCATTGGAGCTGCAGAGTCTGATGTCCACTTCGGACTTGGATTCTTATCAGAAGTTGCTGACCGCTGCCAAGAGACAGGAGCTGATTGCCAATCAGAAGAGAGGACAGTATTCTGGAGCTGGGAAGAGGCCTATGGAGCAGGCCAGAGCCGTGGTTAGGCCAGTGATGAAGCCTAATCAGTCCGTGCAGTTCAAGAAGCCAGGAGGGACTGTTCAGAAGACGTGCCATTTTTGCGGCAGGACCGGCCATGTGAAGGACCAGTGCAGGAGATTTCTGGGCCAGTGCCTACTTTGTGGCGACCCTAAGCATACAGTGAAGGATTGCCAGCTTGCTAGAAACCCACCGAAAGCACCGGTAGCCGTTGGACGTGGAGCGCCTCTCATTCCCCAGAAGCAGGCATTCCAGCAGGCTGTTCAGCCTAGGAGGCAGGCTTTCACGATGACCGAGGTAGAGGCCGAGGCTGAGGATAGCGTCATTGCAGGTAACCCTCAGACTAGTCTTTACTTTTCTTTAATTGATCTTGCATGTTAGATTAGAAATTGGTTGCTAGAATAGGTTTTGATTGCTAGTCTGCTTGTTAGGTGTTATTTTGGTTTGTGCTTATCCCGCCCGAGTTCTTTTCGACTCCGGTGCATCCATGTGCATCTTATCCCGGAGTTTCGTGGACAAGCACTCTCTGACGACTTCCCCTCTTTCCAAGAGTTGGGATATCGTTACCGGGAATGGGGTGATCTCGGTGTCTCTTGGATGCCCATCTTGTTCTGTGGTAGTCTGTGGACTCGAGCTCTACGCCGATTTTATCGTCCACGACATCACAAACTATGATGCAGTTCTTGGGATGGATTGGCTTAGCTGCTTCTTCGCTACGATCGATTGTCGACGGAAGAAGGTAGTTTTCGAGATTCCTGGATATCCGGTCTTCGAATTCAGCAGTGAGAGCAGTTCGCTTGGGCCTGTCAGATTTCGGGCCAAGCCAGTGGTGGAGCGTGTAGCTATGCAGATGGAGGTGACTAGACCAGCTGTGGTGAGAGATTTCGATGACGTCTTCCCCGAGGAGATTTCAGGACTGCCTCCCGATCGAGCTCTTGAGTTTTCGATTGATCTTATTCCGGGAGCGCAGCCTATTTCGAAAGCACCATATCGTATGGCTCCGGCAGAGTTGGAGGAGTTACGTAAACAGTTGGATGAACTTCTGCAGAAGGGTTACATCAATCCGAGTGTGTCTCCGTGGGGAGCACCTGTTCTACTGGTGAAAAAGAAGGACGGTTCGCGTCGGATGTGCGTGGACTACAGAGAGTTGAATGCTGTCACCATCAAGAACAAGTATCCATTGCCGCGGATCGACGACATCTTTGATCAGCTTGGAGGATCGAGGGTTTTCTCTAAATTGGATCTGAGGAGCGGGTATCACCAGCTGAAGGTGAAGAAGGGAGATGTGCCGAAGACAGCGTTCCGAACGAAGTATGGACACTATGAGTTCGTGGTTATGCCGTTCGGTGTGACCAACGCACCCGCAGTTTTCATGAACCTGATGAATTTGATATTTTATGATTTCTTGGATAAGTTTGTCGTTATCTTTATTGACGACATCTTGATCTATTCGAAGTCTGAGGAGGAGCACGCTGAGCACTTGAGGACTGTTCTAGAGATTCTGAGGAAGCATCGCTTGTATGCGAAGTATTCCAAGTGCGAGTTCTGGCTGGATAGAGTGGCTTTTCTTGGGCACGTGGTGTCAGGAGATGGTATTGCTGTGGATCCGGAGAAGATCAAGGCTATCAGAGAGTGGCCGGTTCCACAGTCAGCGTCTGAGATCAGGAGTTTTCTTGGGCTGGCAGGTTATTATCGGCGCTTCATTAAGGATTTCTCTCGTATTGCAGAGCCGATGACCAGACTGACGAGGAAGGATATACCATTCGTTTGGTCCGATATTTGTGAGAAGGCCTTTTTTGTTCTGAAGGAGAGGTTGACGACTGCCCCTGTTCTTGCTGTGCCTGATCGGAGTGGTGGATTTGAGATCTTTTGTGATGCTTCTGGTAAAGGTCTCGGATGTGTTCTGCATCAGCATGGGCACGTGGTTGCGTATGCTTCTCGTCAGCTTAAGGCTCATGAGAGGAATTACCCGACGCATGACTTGGAGTTGGCTGCAGTCATATTTGCGCTCAAGATTTGGAGGCACTTCTTGCTCAGTGAGAAGGTGAAGATCTTCACCGACCACAAAAGCTTGAAGTATATCTTCACGCAGAAGGAGCTCAACATGCGACAGCGCCGATGGTTGGAGCTCATGGCCGATTATGAGATTGATTTACAGTATCACCCTGGCAAGGTGAATGTAGTTCCGGATGCATTGAGCAGACTTCCAGCGGTGATGATGTTGTCTTCGCAGTGGAGGTTGCAGCAGGATTTTTGCGAGTCTGGTATTGAGATCGTTCTTCCTGGAGAGGCTTCTTCGTTGATGTGTATGCAGGTACAGTCGACGATCGTGGACCGGATCAAGGCAGGTCAGGCCGGAGATCCGAGGTTGGTGAAGATTCGGGAGCAGGTAGCAGCCGGTCTGCGGACTGACTTCTTGATTCATGAAGATGGTTCGTTGAGATTTGGAGCCAGGTTGTGTGTGCAAGCTGGAGATATTAGAGAGGAGTTATTAATCGAGGCACACAGTTCGCCGTACTCTGTACATCCTGGAGGTACCAAGATGTACAAGGATCTTCGTCTGAACTATTGGTGGCATGGTATGAAGCGGAGTGTGGCTCGGAGTGTAGCCAAATGTTTGGTATGCCAGCAGGTAAAGGCGGAGCATCAGCGTACAGCAGGGTTACTACAGCCGCTTCCGATTCCGGAGTGGAAGTGGCAGCACATCACTATGGATTTCGTGACTGGACTACCTCGGAGTCCGAAACAGAATGACGCGATTTGGGTGATCGTGGACCGTTTGACCAAATCCGCGCATTTTATTCCCTTTCGAGTAGGACAGTCTACTGAGACGCTAGCGAGGAGATATCTGGAGGTAAATTCTTTTACTCTCCGTTTTATTTCCTTTTCCTAGTTTAGATAGTGATGTAACGTGAATCGTGCAGGAGATCGTGCGACTTCACGGAGTCCCCGTGAGTATCGTGTCAGACAGAGACACGAGATTCACATCTCAGTTTTGGCAAAGTCTGCAGAAGAGCCTGGGTACGAGTCTGAGTTTCAGTACCGCGTACCACCCGCAGACGGATGGTCAATCTGAGAGGACGATTCAGATTTTGGAGGATATGCTGAGAGCGTGTATGTTGGACTTCAAGGGATCTTGGGAAGATCATCTTCATCATGTGGAGTTCGCCTATAATAACAGCTACCAGGCGAGTATTGGCATGGCGCCATTCGCCGCGCTATATGGGAAGAAATGTCGATCGCCACTGAGCTGGGATGACATTGGAGACAGGGAGCTGTTAGGGCCAGAGATGATCGTGGAGGCAGTGGATGTTGTGAGGAACATCCGGGAGAAGCTGAGGATTGCTCAGGACCGTTTCAAGCATTGGGCGGATGCTAAACGGCGACCATTGGAGTTTCAGCCTGGAGATCATGTATTTCTAAAGATCTCTCCGAACCGCGGAGTTATTCGATTTGGAAAGAGAGGCAAGCTGAGTCCGAGGTTCATTGGGCCGTTTGATGTCCTGGAGAGAGTTGGAGCGGTGGCTTATCGCTTGGCGTTGCCGCCGTCACTGGAGGGTGTTCACGACGTATTTCACGTATCTCAGTTACGTCAATACGTCAGTGATCCGTCTCATGCTGTGGACTTCTCAGAGATCACGATTCGTCCGGATCTTACCTATGATCAGCAACCAGTGGAGATTCTGGATCGACGGTAGAAGCAGCTGAGGAATAAGACCGTCGACTTGGTTAGAGTGCAGTGGCGTCATGGTTCCCCTGGGGAGTCTACCTGGGAGCGCGAGGATGATATGAGAGAGCGCTTCCCGCACTTATTTCAGAGTAGAGATTGATGTTGATTCCGAGGGCGGAATCATTCATAAGGTGGGTAGGATGTAACGGCCACTTCCGGACGTACGTATTTTGCGCGTATGTTGATTCGTGTACGTATTTTCGTACTTGGTTTTATTATTGTATTTCCGTAGTTCCTTCGTGCGACCGAACCCCGTACACACGATCCTCTCGAAGGCGTGATCGCGTCGGTATCTTCTTTTTGATTTTTGGACGTCGGGGCACAAATTTGTATTAACCGATTATTATTAATGTTTTAATATGTATATAAAATAATATATAATGAATCATCCAATTTCGTTGGTTTCAAACTTAAACAGTCTTCTTTTTTTATATATAAGCATGTTATAATAAAAAGGGTGACGGGTGGGTTTTTTTTTCAAAATATTAAATATTCCTATAACAAACCCTAAACCCAAACAACTTGACCTAGCCCTAGTCACGTGATCCTAACCCACGTTCTCAGCCATAGTCTATAAAAAAAATAATGCTAGGTCATTTTTTTCACAGCACTCATCTAAACCGCCGCCTCCCACCTCTTTACGCACGCAAAACCCATTCCCGAGCGCCGTTCTTGCATCCTCCGGCCAAGACCTCGCCCCCGACCATCTCCTCCCCTCACCGTCAACCCACCTCCGACCTCGCCCCGACCTTCCTCAGCCCGCTACCGCCGTCGTGGGGCTCCGCAGATCGCCGGACCTCGCCCCCGTTCGACGGGAGTCACTGTGTGCGAGGGTTGCACAGCAGTAGCTCGCAGCAGCCGCGATCCGCCGCTGCGCCGCCGTGAGCAGCCATCTCCGGCGTGTCTCCGCCCCCTCGACGTCCTCGCTCCTTCACCTGCAACCACCAACGAGAGTTAAGCTTTTTAAAGGTTAGCCTTGTTGTTTGAGGTTGATAGTTAGGATTATTAATCTGTGAGTTATTGGTAGCTGTTAGGGCTTATATATTGTTGGTTTTAATGAGAAATGCTGTTGTTACATGTTAGGTCTAATTTAGGTTAGTTTGCTTTGGGATTGATATCAGGATCCGTGTTATACCTTGCTGCTAGTTGTATTGAATTTATAACATTAGGTTAGTAAAATGTTGTGCCAGTTAGTTGGTACGGGTAGTTCTTGCAGATCGGAACTTTTGTGATTAGTAAGTTATGTGTAATTAGTTCTATGCAAGGATTAGTTGATGTTTATTAACCTCATGTTTGTTGAACAGCATGCAAGAGTGGTTGTGGTAATAAAAAAAAATTGTAAACGGTTAATTAGAAAGCTCAGATTCATAGGACTTATTGGCTGTAAGTTAACCTATGGGTTAAGCTGGTGTATTTGTTAAATTCTAGTAGTTCTGATACCGAGGATAATGACTCTCGCATACACACCTGAAATCTTTTTTTTTTTAAAAAGAGGGGCATTGGTTAATGAGTTTTTCCATAATGAACAAACTCATTATGTGAACAGTAGGGTTATAGATAGTACCACAATTAGTTTAGGTTATAAGACCTGGAAGTTACTTTATTATAATTGTTAATAAATTGTGTACAAGGTGATTAAACAGTTACGTGAAAAGCATTAGCAGTAGAATGTTAGTGCATGAATAGAATGATAGTTAACAATATGATCTGAATACCCTTAGGGCTGAGAACCTAATTTAAAAAAATTGGTGATATTAGACGTTTTAGGTTGCATTGTAATTTTTGGTTCCGTCGGCGAACTTATTGAACCCGTGTTTTATCAGCAGAGAACCAGTCGTCCCATATCATCCGCACTCCCCAGGCGAACCCACGACAACCAATTACACTGGAAACAGGCAAGTGATATTTGCCAGCTCTCTGTTTAGGCGACGTCTTAGGCCATTTTGTACAGTAGCGTAAAAGAGACTAGGCAGTGAAATGATAGCTGCCTAGACGACACTTTTAGATCTGGCTTGACAACGAAGCCAGATCTGGCATTTTCTTTATGCTTGCATTCATACTACCATGTCATGTTTAAATTCAATTAACGGTACACAAATTATCTGTTCATTTCCATGTAATTGCATGCATCTAATGTTCATCATGATTGAGTAGCACACGCTACACCTATTGTAATGATTGAGGCTAGGCACCTGCTTTTGCGGGCACAACCCTATGCCAAAAACACTTCCTGGCTCGTGATCCAGAAGCGAGCTCATGTACTTGGGAAACCCTGGCTCGATACACGTGGAGGGGTAGGGTTAAGCTGCCACGCAGCGTAGAAGGATGCCTGATCCGCTCCTTCAGCTGTAAGGGGAAAACTCTGTGCACAATGTGATAGGATAGTGATCGTGATTGTAAATTAATGTTCTCGTAATGCATGTCATCATGTCATCTTTAAATGTTGCATCCTTAAAATGTCATTTCAAATTATTGCACCATTTTAGAACTGCTAGTCGTCTTGTGTTATTTATATCCTTGCACAAAAGCTCTCCGCTTCTTTTGGGAGACTTTTGCTGACATGTGCCCTTTTCTCTTTGGGTGTCACATGTCAGGTTCTGAGTTAGAGTTACCAGCTGGGGACGAGCAGTTCGCGGACGTGGAGTTCGAGGCACCTGCTGAGACCGAATACGAGGACACTGGTGACCAGTCCTAGGCTCACCTGGAGTCTCTTAGTTGTCATACTTATTAGTTGTTGCAGTTAGTTTTCGGTGCGTAGCACCAGACTTTCCTTTCTTTTGTTTCGGCCATGTTTTAGGCCTATTGTTCAGACTTATTCTTTTGTGACTGTCTGGGATGTTGGATAAATTGTTGGATGTTATTGAGCTAGTGGATGTTTCTTTATCTGCTGCGTTATTATTGTTGTTGTTTCTCGCGATGCAAAGAACCTGCAAATCATTTGAAATTTTTATAGACGCTTATCAGACTGCAGCTTCACAGCTCCACGTCTGAGCGGACCTTATCATGTCTCGTCTTCCATTTTAGGGAAGCGGGGCGTGGCAGGTTTTGTTGGTGGCCCATGCAGGTCCACTTTGCATCCGCGAATTATCGAAACAACAAGAATGATAAATAACATCCAATTAATTATTTATAACATTCAAGTCATAATGAAGTCTGATCTGAACTTTTCTTATTTTAGATGGCCGGTAGACGCGTTACTCGAGGAGCTGGTAGTGGACCTGGAGCTGGTGGTGGAGCTGGACGTGTTGCAGATGCTGATAGAGAGCCCACTACAGCTGAGATGATGAGGATGATGCATCAGATGATGCAGGTTCAGCAGGGGATGCTACAGAATGCCCCTCGCTTTGAGCCGGGAGCGAAGCAGTTTCGGGAGCTGGGCCCGACATATTTCAATGGGTCGGAAGGACCATTAGCTGCGGACGAGTGGATGAAGAATACAGAGGACAATCTGCTTCTCTCGAAGGTTAACCCGGCTGGATGGGTTGACCTGGTGAAGAAGCAACTGAAGGATAATGCTCGTAGCTGGTGGGAGACTGAGGAGCAGATGCTGGTGAGGCCTATTCCTTGGGCCACTTTCAAGGCGAGATTTAATGAGGAATATTTCCCTAAGGCTGCGAGGGGAGAGTTGATGCAGCAGTTTATTAATCTGAAGCAGGGAAATCTGACGGTGGATCAATACCACCAAGAGTTCATGAGATTGAGTCGCTTTGCGCCAAAGATGGTGGAGACCGCTGAAGATCGAGCTCAGAGATTCTTGCAGGGCCTATCATTGGAGCTGCAGAGTCTGATGTCCACTTCGGACTTGGATTCTTATCAGAAGTTGCTGACCGCTGCCAAGAGACAGGAGCTGATTGCCAATCAGAAGAGAGGACAGTATTCTGGAGCTGGGAAGAGGCCTATGGAGCAGGCCAGAGCCGTGGTTAGGCCAGTGATGAAGCCTAATCAGTCCGTGCAGTTCAAGAAGCCAGGAGGGACTGTTCAGAAGACGTGCCATTTTTGCGGCAGGACCGGCCATGTGAAGGACCAGTGCAGGAGATTTCTGGGCCAGTGCCTACTTTGTGGCGACCCTAAGCATACTGTGAAGGATTGCCAGCTTGCTAGAAACCCACCGAAAGCACCGGTAGCCGTTGGACGTGGAGCGCCTCTCATTCCCCAGAAGCAGGCATTCCAGCAGGCTGTTCAGCCTAGGAGGCAGGCTTTCACGATGACCGAGGTAGAGGCCGAGGCTGAGGATAGCGTCATTGCAGGTAACCCTCAGACTAGTCTTTACTTTTCTTTAATTGATCTTGCATGTTAGATTAGAAATTGGTTGCTAGAATAGGTTTTGATTGCTAGTCTGCTTGTTAGGTGTTATTTTGGTTTGTGCTTATCCCGCCCGAGTTCTTTTCGACTCCGGTGCATCCATGTGCATCTTATCCCGGAGTTTCGTGGACAAGCACTCTCTGACGACTTCCCCTCTTTCCAAGAGTTGGGATATCGTTACCGGGAATGGGGTGATCTCGGTGTCTCTTGGATGCCCATCTTGTTCTGTGGTAGTCTGTGGACTCGAGCTCTACGCCGATTTTATCGTCCACGACATCACAAACTATGATGCAGTTCTTGGGATGGATTGGCTTAGCTGCTTCTTCGCTACGATCGATTGTCGACGGAAGAAGGTAGTTTTCGAGATTCCTGGATATCCGGTCTTCGAATTCAGCAGTGAGAGCAGTTCGCTTGGGCCTGTCAGATTTCGGGCCAAGCCAGTGGTGGAGCGTGTAGCTATGCAGATGGAGGTGACTAGACCAGCTGTGGTGAGAGATTTCGATGACGTCTTCCCCGAGGAGATTTCAGGACTGCCTCCCGATCGAGCTCTTGAGTTTTCGATTGATCTTATTCCGGGAGCGCAGCCTATTTCGAAAGCACCATATCGTATGGCTCCGGCAGAGTTGGAGGAGTTACGTAAACAGTTGGATGAACTTCTGCAGAAGGGTTACATCAATCCGAGTGTGTCTCCGTGGGGAGCACCTGTTCTACTGGTGAAAAAGAAGGACGGTTCGCGTCGGATGTGCGTGGACTACAGAGAGTTGAATGCTGTCACCATCAAGAACAAGTATCCATTGCCGCGGATCGACGACATCTTTGATCAGCTTGGAGGATCGAGGGTTTTCTCTAAATTGGATCTGAGGAGCGGGTATCACCAGCTGAAGGTGAAGAAGGGAGATGTGCCGAAGACAGCGTTCCGAACGAAGTATGGACACTATGAGTTCGTGGTTATGCCGTTCGGTGTGACCAACGCACCCGCAGTTTTCATGAACCTGATGAATTTGATATTTTATGATTTCTTGGATAAGTTTGTCGTTATCTTTATTGACGACATCTTGATCTATTCGAAGTCTGAGGAGGAGCACGCTGAGCACTTGAGGACTGTTCTAGAGATTCTGAGGAAGCATCGCTTGTATGCGAAGTATTCCAAGTGCGAGTTCTGGCTGGATAGAGTGGCTTTTCTTGGGCACGTGGTGTCAGGAGATGGTATTGCTGTGGATCCGGAGAAGATCAAGGCTATCAGAGAGTGGCCGGTTCCACAGTCAGCGTCTGAGATCAGGAGTTTTCTTGGGCTGGCAGGTTATTATCGGCGCTTCATTAAGGATTTCTCTCGTATTGCAGAGCCGATGACCAGACTGACGAGGAAGGATATACCATTCGTTTGGTCCGATATTTGTGAGAAGGCCTTTTCTGTTCTGAAGGAGAGGTTGACGACTGCCCCTGTTCTTGCTGTGCCTGATCGGAGTGGTGGATTTGAGATCTTTTGTGATGCTTCTGGTAAAGGTCTCGGATGTGTTCTGCATCAGCATGGGCACGTGGTTGCGTATGCTTCTCGTCAGCTTAAGGCTCATGAGAGGAATTACCCGACGCATGACTTGGAGTTGGCTGCAGTCATATTTGCGCTCAAGATTTGGAGGCACTTCTTGCTCAGTGAGAAGGTGAAGATCTTCACCGACCACAAAAGCTTGAAGTATATCTTCACGCAGAAGGAGCTCAACATGCGACAGCGCCGATGGTTGGAGCTCATGGCCGATTATGAGATTGATTTACAGTATCACCCTGGCAAGGTGAATGTAGTTCCGGATGCATTGAGCAGACTTCCAGCGGTGATGATGTTGTCTTCGCAGTGGAGGTTGCAGCAGGATTTTTGCGAGTCTGGTATTGAGATCGTTCTTCCTGGAGAGGCTTCTTCGTTGATGTGTATGCAGGTACAGTCGACGATCGTGGACCGGATCAAGGCAGGTCAGGCCGGAGATCCGAGGTTGGTGAAGATTCGGGAGCAGGTAGCAGCCGGTCTGCGGACTGACTTCTTGATTCATGAAGATGGTTCGTTGAGATTTGGAGCCAGGTTGTGTGTGCCAGCTGGAGATATTAGAGAGGAGTTATTAATCGAGGCACACAGTTCGCCGTACTCTGTACATCCTGGAGGTACCAAGATGTACAAGGATCTTCGTCTGAACTATTGGTGGCATGGTATGAAGCGGAGTGTGGCTCGGAGTGTAGCCAAATGTTTGGTATGCCAGCAGGTAAAGGCGGAGCATCAGCGTACAGCAGGGTTACTACAGCCGCTTCCGATTCCGGAGTGGAAGTGGCAGCACATCACTATGGATTTCGTGACTGGACTACCTCGGAGTCCGAAACAGAATGACGCGATTTGGGTGATCGTGGACCGTTTGACCAAATCCGCGCATTTTATTCCCTTTCGAGTAGGACAGTCTACTGAGACGCTAGCGAGGAGATATCTGGAGGTAAATTCTTTTACTCTCCGTTTTATTTCCTTTTCCTAGTTTAGATAGTGATGTAACGTGAATCGTGCAGGAGATCGTGCGACTTCACGGAGTCCCCGTGAGTATCGTGTCAGACAGAGACACGAGATTCACATCTCAGTTTTGGCAAAGTCTGCAGAAGAGCCTGGGTACGAGTCTGAGTTTCAGTACCGCGTACCACCCGCAGACGGATGGTCAATCTGAGAGGACGATTCAGATTTTGGAGGATATGCTGAGAGCGTGTATGTTGGACTTCAAGGGATCTTGGGAAGATCATCTTCATCATGTGGAGTTCGCCTATAATAACAGCTACCAGGCGAGTATTGGCATGGCGCCATTCGCCGCGCTATATGGGAAGAAATGTCGATCGCCACTGAGCTGGGATGACATTGGAGACAGGGAGCTGTTAGGGCCAGAGATGATCGTGGAGGCAGTGGATGTTGTGAGGAACATCCGGGAGAAGCTGAGGATTGCTCAGGACCGTTTCAAGCATTGGGCGGATGCTAAACGGCGACCATTGGAGTTTCAGCCTGGAGATCATGTATTTCTAAAGATCTCTCCGAACCGCGGAGTTATTCGATTTGGAAAGAGAGGCAAGCTGAGTCCGAGGTTCATTGGGCCGTTTGATGTCCTGGAGAGAGTTGGAGCGGTGGCTTATCGCTTGGCGTTGCCGCCGTCACTGGAGGGTGTTCACGACGTATTTCACGTATCTCAGTTACGTCAATACGTCAGTGATCCGTCTCATGCTGTGGACTTCTCAGAGATCACGATTCGTCCGGATCTTACCTATGATCAGCAACCAGTGGAGATTCTGGATCGACGGCAGAAGCAGCTGAGGAATAAGACCGTCGACTTGGTTAGAGTGCAGTGGCGTCATGGTTCCCCTGGGGAGTCTACCTGGGAGCGCGAGGATGATATGAGAGAGCGCTTCCCGCACTTATTTCAGAGTAGAGATTGATGTTGATTCCGAGGGCGGAATCATTCATAAGGTGGGTAGGATGTAACGGCCACTTCCGGACGTACGTATTTTGCGCGTATGTTGATTCGTGTACGTATTTTCGTACTTGGTTTTATTATTGTATTTCCGTAGTTCCTTCGTGCGACCGAACCCCGTACACACGATCCTCTCGAAGGCGTGATCGCGTCGGTATCTTCTTTTTGATTTTTGGACGTCGGGGCACAAATTTGTATTAACCGATTATTATTAATGTTTTAATATGTATATAAAATAATATATAATGAATCATCCAATTTCGTTGGTTTCAAACTTAAACAGTCTTCTTTTTTTATATATAAGCATGTTATAATAAAAAGGGTGACGGGTGGGTTTTTTTTTCAAAATATTAAATATTCCTATAACAAACCCTAAACCCAAACAACTTGACCTAGCCCTAGTCACGTGATCCTAACCCACGTTCTCAGCCATAGTCTATAAAAAAATAATGCTAGGTCATTTTTTTCACAGCACTCATCTAAACCGCCGCCTCCCACCTCTTTACGCACGCAAAACCCATTCCCGAGCGCCGTTCTTGCATCCTCCGGCCAAGACCTCGCCCCCGACCATCTCCTCCCCTCACCGTCAACCCACCTCCGACCTCGCCCCGACCTTCCTCAGCCCGCTACCCGCCGTCGTGGGGCTCCGCAGATCGCCGGACCTCGCCCCCGTTCGACGGGAGTCACTGTGTGCGAGGGTTGCACAGCAGTAGCTCGCAGCAGCCGCGATCCGCCGCTGCGCCGCCGTGAGCAGCCATCTCCGGCGTGTCTCCGCCCCCTCGACGTCCTCGCTCCTTCACCTGCAACCACCAACGAGAGTTAAGCTTTTTAAAGGTTAGCCTTGTTGTTTGAGGTTGATAGTTAGGATTATTAATCTGTGAGTTATTGGTAGCTGTTAGGGCTTATATATTGTTGGTTTTAATGAGAAATGCTGTTGTTACATGTTAGGTCTAATTTAGGTTAGTTTGCTTTGGGATTGATATCAGGATCTGTGTTATACCTTGCTGCTAGTTGTATTGAATTTATAACATTAGGTTAGTAAAATGTTGTGCCAGTTAGTTGGTACGGGTAGTTCTTGCAGATCGGAACTTTTGTGATTAGTAAGTTATGTGTAATTAGTTCTATGCAAGGATTAGTTGATGTTTATTAACCTCATGTTTGTTGAACAGCATGCAAGAGTGGTTGTGGTAATAAAAAAAATTGTAAACGGTTAATTAGAAAGCTCAGATTCATAGGACTTATTGGCTGTAAGTTAACCTATGGGTTAAGCTGGTGTATTTGTTAAATTCTAGTAGTTCTGATACCGAGGATAATGACTCTCGCATACACACCTGAAATCTTTTTTTTTTTTAAAAAAGAGGGGCATTGGTTAATGAGTTTTTCCATAATGAACAAACTCATTATGTGAACAGTAGGGTTATAGATAGTACCACAATTAGTTTAGGTTATAAGACCTGGAAGTTACTTTATTATAATTGTTAATAAATTGTGTACAAGGTGATTAAACAGTTACGTGAAAAGCATTAGCAGTAGAATGTTAGTGCATGAATAGAATGATAGTTAACAATATGATCTGAATACCCTTAGGGCTGAGAACCTAATTTAAAAAAATTGGTGATATTAGACGTTTTAGGTTGCATTGTAATTTTTGGTTCCGTCGGCGAACTTATTGAACCCGTGTTTTATCAGCAGAGAACCAGTCGTCCCATATCATCCGCACTCCCCAGGCGAACCCACGACAACCAATTACACTGGAAACATGCAAGTGATATTTGCCAGCTCTCTGTTTAGGCGACGTCTTAGGCCATTTTGTACAGTAGCGTAAAAGAGACTAGGCAGTGAAATGATAGCTGCCTAGACGACACTTTTAGATCTGGCTTGACAACGAAGCCAGATCTGGCATTTTCTTTATGCTTGCATTCATACTACCATGTCATGTTTAAATTCAATTAACGGTACGCAAATTATCTGTTCATTTCCATGTAATTGCATGCATCTAATGTTCATCATGATTGAGTAGCACACGCTACACCTATTGTAATGATTGAGGCTAGGCACCTGCTTTTGCGGGCACAACCCTATGCCAAAAACACTTCCTGGCTCATGATCCAGAAGCGAGCTCATGTACTTGGGAAACCCTGGCTCGATACACGTGGAGGGGTAGGGTTAAGCTGCCACGCAGCGTAGAAGGATGCCTGATCCGCTCCTTCAGCTGTAAGGGGAAAACTCTGTGCACAATGTGATAGGATAGTGATCGTGATTGTAAATTAATGTTCTCGTAATGCATGTCATCATGTCATCTTTAAATGTTGCATCCTTAAAATGTCATTTCAAATTATTGCACCATTTTAGAACTGCTAGTCGTCTTGTGTTATTTATATCCTTGCACAAAAGCTCTCCGCTTCTTTTGGGAGACTTTTGCTGACATGTGCCCTTTTCTCTTTGGGTGTCACATGTCAGGTTCTGAGTTAGAGTTACCAGCTGGGGACGAGCAGTTCGCGGACGTGGAGTTCGAGGCACCTGCTGAGACCGAATACGAGGACACTGGTGACCAGTCCTAGGCTCACCTGGAGTCTCTTAGTTGTCATACTTATTAGTTGTTGCAGTTAGTTTTCG
>CM061136.1:101715535-101747992 GCA_030789695.1 Scilla litardierei
ACGAGTGAGAGTAGGAGCTCGGAGGGAGAAAATAGAGAGAAGGAGAGAAAAAGAGAATTCTATATCCTAGATCGCCCGTAAGGGCCAACAAAATCAAACACGCCACACGAAGCAAGCATACAACAAAACACAACACTAAACCAAGGAATGTGAGTCCAAACAAGTGTCGTGGGCCCATGCAGTGAAGCGCGAGTGAGTGTGGTCGTGTGCTAGCAGATGGTGTCACTATCTACGATGTGCAATAAAGCTCCATATACACATACCCAAAGAAAGACCCAAATATCGATTCAATTTGAAATTGCGGTGAATATTAGCTCAAGCATGCATGAGAAGAGTATAAGAATAGAAGCGTATCATGCATCGGGGACTCCACAACTATGGTTAAGGAAATCATCACACTAAAGCCTAGATAATAACTAAAAAGTTCCTAAGCCAAGTGTTTTCGAAAACGATGGGGGTTGAGTTGATGTGGAGTAGAACACTCGGTGCAAATTCTCGCCTTCCCTTTATTCTCGGCAAGTAGGAAAATATTGGAATTTTTTTTTGGGTTTTGGGTATTTGGGTATTTTTTTGGATTTTTGGGTATACAATTTTTTCTTTTCTTTTCTCTTTGGGTTTTTCTTTTCTTTTCTCTTTTTTTTGGATTTTTGGGTTTTTGGCTATACACATGTGTACTCTCCCAAGTGGGAGAACGGTACACGACGAGGGGATTTGCACCAAGTAAAACAAAAAAGAAATCGGAATCTAAACACTTGGGCAAAGGAAACTATTCTCGCTAAATAGAGCATGGGCTAAATGGGTTATCCTAGTCCTTAATTGTGGAATCCCGACACATGCGAAATGAAGTACACGATATATATATATATCATGCACAAGCAGACAGGAGAAATAAATACCGCATATTCAAATCGAAGCATGATAATCTAGGGGTCATTCCTGGACAGGCATATAAAGTAAAATCACAAACTAGAGGCACACCAAATAGCTAGGCACGAAGCACGACTCACAAAAAGCTAAGTGGACCCGCGATGCATGAAATGCAAGAGGACTCGATATCCTAGGGTTAGTGAATGTGATTATCGAAGCCGTGCAAGGTGTGCGTGTGATTTTCGTGGCAATTCATCATAGGGTTCATCTCTAGGAGAAAGAGATAGAAAGAAGAAAAGAAAAAGAAAAAGAAAAACACGGAGAAAAACGACTCAAATAACGAAGAAAAAGAGACAAATGACGCACGAAGTGCGACTCCCCCAAGCTAAAACTTGCATTGTCCTCAATGCAATAGTAGTGAATACGGGAGGGCAATGAAAATGGGGGGGGGGGAGTTACGCACCGACACAAAAAATGAAAAACACGAAAAACCCTTGAGCGAAACTAAAAAAATAAAGAAAAAGAAACACTCAAATAAAAGATATAAAACACGACAAAAGAACATCTAGACACAGACACACAACAACGACACGCGAAAACATGCACACAAAAGTCGATTTCCCCCAAGCTGAACATGACAATGCTAGCAAAATGATATGATCAATGGGGATGTAGAGATATGCTAGGGGGAAAATCGGAAAAGAAAGAAATCAGAATGCAGGAGAGACAGCGCTCGTTCTCCTCGGAAGAGGATGGGGGTGAAATGATAGAAGGGCACGACATGATGGGTTATTATGATGCAAAAGCAAATCCTAGATACGCTCCTCTCGCTAATGAGAGGAGACGAGATTATTCAAATCTAAACTAGAAAGCGGTAAATTTTTACACTACTGGATTAGGATACACCTGAGCATAGGCGGATCCAAGATCTGGAGTGGGGTAGGTAGCTGCTCTAACTGATCCTTCTGTGGCTCCGCTAGAAGCGCTGTGCCACGTGTGCCACTGGACCCAAGCAATGCACCTCCAAGCATCCCTCGTAGGTGTCCACCTGTGACCTGCAAAGGACGAGGTGCATTAGTCCATGGCAAGAAATTATTTCCCAAAATAAATGTATCCCAGAGATAGTCGCCGGTAAATGATGGTAAAATATATGAAATGTGGTGAACACTCCCTGGAAATGGTATGCTATCCTCTGTGCTAGCGACGATCAAATCCCAGTTCTCCATGAGAAGTCGCTCTCCAGGTGGTGACACACCGCAGCATACCTCAAGGGAAGTCGATCCTGTGTCCTGCGAGAGATATGGTGTGTCAAATATATATGAGTCTAAAGAAATAGGACGTGAAAAGCGAGACTCAAATGTGGAGTGAGAGTGAGTATGAAAATCTCCCTGAATAGGGGCAATATGTTCAAGTAGATGCTCAGCCACAGAAGAAGTGGAGCGTGACGGTAGAGGTAGATGTGGCTCGGGCTCCATGAAGTGGACAATCGTATCCAAGCCCTCATGCACATCCTCCTCGACGATATGCTCATGCTCCTCCATCTGCCCGATGTCCTGAATGACATCCTCATGGTTGACCACCGACCAAGGAGGAAGCTGTGACAGAGATGGCTATGGAGGTGGATGTGGAGCGGACCCCTCGTATGTGGTCGTGGTGTCCTCGTCCTCACGCACATCCTCCTCGCCAGAATGCATAATCTCTGTAAACTCCTCAGTGCTCTCATAGGACTCATGTGGGGTATCCAAATCAAGACAAGAAATCTCTCCCACAGATCCTAGATAAATCTCCCCATCCTCACTATCATCATCAAAAAATGCTTCGTCATCCAAGTGGTAGTGATGGAAAAATGGGGTATCGGCTTGAGATGTGTCTATGGTGGCCGACGGTATGGTGGTCTCAACCATGAAAGTGGGTATATCCTCTCCTTCATCCCCTCTCCTCGGTGTCGGCTCGGTGATTGGTACCATCAAGTTTTGTAATATTTGGCCTTGGTTAAATATGGCACTTTCAAGGAGAGACACGAGGCTTGATTCTTCTTGTGTTTGTGGAGGGGTATAAGGTTGAGGAAATGGATGGGAGGTGTTTGGGCTAAGGTTGTGGGAAAATGTTTGGCCTTGGAGCGGGGGGAGGCTCTCAAGCGTAAATGGGCAATCATAATACACGTGCCCCGCCATCCCACAAGTCTCACAAACCACAACTGGATAAGGATCGTATCCTCCCATCTAAGCATCGAAATTTGATCTCCACATGGTAATATCAAAGATACCTGGACAACAAAAATAAGAAAACTAGAGAGGAGCGTCAATAGTACAAGAGAATAACAAAAAGATAATATAATGGTGGGGGAAAATTTTCATGGTTATTGAATATATATTTTTTTAAAATAAAAAAAAGAAAAAGAAATTTTTTTGTGTTTTTATGCGTAGTCTAACGAACCCAAGCTAAGCTAATATCAAACCGAACGCCTCCCTGGCAACGGCGCCAAAAACTTGACCAGCGACCCGTTTACGGTATGGGTGCGGTGTCGTTTTACCGCAAGTGCACGGTTAGTGTAGGGTGCGGGTTTATCAAACTCAGGGAGGTGGATGGCTTGAGTGGCTACTAGCCTCGCCTAGGTCGTGTGCTAGCTACGTGGATGATATGGGTGAAGTGTAGAAATATAGAGAAGAAATAAGAAGACACGAAATGAATCCCCGCTAACACGGGCTAGAGCATTCATGACACTTGACATTTGACTTGACCCAGGGTGAGACATTGCCCCCAAAAGGTGGTACCTAGCATCCATGGCCCGATATTCCGGTCGGTGCCAAGCACGCTAGGCCTACCCGGTTCCAGACGGTGGGCATTCCCATGTCCATTAACACCTTCCGCAACCGGGAGCATTAAGGCCACAATGATATCTCCCAACACTTCGTCCAAGCCGCTCCCACGTGCGAGGACTCGATGTCAATGCTCGGGGCGTGAGCTATGGCTAGGGAGTCAACCGCCAAGTTTATTCCCCCTTGGCCCGACGGTCAGAGGCGGTCTTTCTCCCGCCAATGACAATGAAACACCCCCGCGTAACCCTAATGGCCAAATAGGTCAAATGTGATTTCTATCAATACATCGAAGCGGATCTTAATAGGACAAGCACCGGATCCCAATCCCCAACACATCTAGTGTGTTTCCATACGAATTGGACCCAGATTGCTAGAAATCCCCATTTACGCATTTCATCGAACACATGCCATGCAACCAAGTCAAATGAAACAATCAAGCATCAATTCTACCCTAACCCGTATTAGGGTTCATCAATACTACTCCATGATGAAAAACATATAAACAAACAACACAAAAGACATACAAACATTCATCATGAAGCAAAAGAAATACACCACAAAAAATGGAGAACAAGAGAAAGAAATACTTATCTTGAGTTTGAATCTTCAATCCAATACAAGATTTATTAACCAAAAGACCTAATCTAAACTAACCTAAGCCTCCCAACAAAGGGGCTGAAAAAGCCCTAGAAAACTAGAGGAGACCCCCTTTCAGTCGGCCAACTTCGAGTATTTATAACCCCACTTCGAAACCCTAATGGTTCGGGTCCAAACCCGCAGAAAAAACTTCACCCGATCGGTTGACAAGTCAACCGATCGGGTGAACTGTTACAAATAATAAACAGAAAATGGCGGAGCTTCACCCTGTCAGATGAACTGGTCGGTTGAGTTCTTGGGGTGACCGGTTGGATCATGGCACCATCGGGTGAAGAGGTCGGTTGGATGCCCGTGTCTTGGCTCCTCAGAATCAGCTACATATGAACCGATCGGGTGAGAGTCACCCGATCGATTGGAATTTGGCTTGAAAAGACAGAGAATCGGCCCCGTTGAACCGGCCTATGAACCGGTCGGGTGACAACTACTTGAGCTCCGGCTGAGACCGGGTGGTGCACGCGTGCATCACCCGATCGGTTGGAGATGACCAACCGACCGGGTGAGGGGCTGAAAGATGTAATCTTCGTCGTTTGACCCCCTGGATCACGCGTGACTCCTCCCGTTGCTCCGGGGACACGTGATATCATCGTTTTGCGTCCCAAATGCGGGCAATCTCCTGCAAACATGGAGAAACAAAGAAAAGTGAAAGAAAACGAGAAAACACGAGAAAACGAATAAAAGACGACGGAAAATACGGAGAAACACGGAAGAAAACGCGTGCAAATATATGTAATATAAACGCACGTCAGTGAGCAGGATCTCCTCTGTGTCCTTCACGTGCTCGCCAGTCGTGGCGTACACGTTGCTGATGGTTCGGTAGCGTCATGGTGCATCATTGTTGTTGATCATGGCCACAGGTGTTGCATCTGGCGGTGGAGACACAAACTCCATGACGTTCGGATCAAGGGTCGGTGAGGCACGCAACGGCGTGGGCGTGTCCGGCTCGGGTGTCCGTGCACGCGGCGTGGCCGGCTCGGACGCAGGTGGTGTTGCCGCTCCCCCTTGTGTCGGCGTGGTGGTTCCCCCGCATGCCGTCGTGAAGGACGGTGTGTACTCCACCGTGAATGAGGACGAACCCGCGTCGGAGCCAACCCAGTCCCAGCACACCGCTTCATCGAACACGGCGTCGCGTGTCACACACACGTGCTTGCTCGTCGGATCATACACCCGGTAAGCCTTGGACTCGATGTCGTAGCCGATCAACACCATGGGGATGATGCGATCATCCAATTTCTTCAGGTTAGGCCGTGTTACCTTAACATGTGCGATGCAGCCGAACGTTCTGAAGAAGTGCACCGCCAGCTTCTTCCCGTGCCAAGCCTCGTACGGAGTCATGCCACGCACACTCTGGGTCGACGAGCAGTTCAGGATGAACACCGCCGTGCTGACTGCCTCCCCCCAGAACGTGCTCGGCATCTTCCTCGCCTTCAACAGATAACGCGCCATGGACATGACAGATTGGTTCCGTCGCTCGACGACGCCGTTCTGTTGCGGGGAGTATGGCGCCGTCAGCTGCCGGTGCATGCCGCGATCGGCACAGTAGTCCCCAAACTCCACAGAGGTGAACTCGCCACCTCGATCTGTGTGCAGCATGCACAGCTTCCTCCCGGTCTCCACCTCGACAGCAGCTTGGTACTTTTTGATCGCGGCCGCCGCCTCATCCTTATATGTCAGCAAGGTGACCCACATGTAGCGGGTTTTGTCGTCGACGAGGAGGAGGAAGTACTTCCTCCCTTCGTGTGTTGCCGGCGTGATGGGCCCGCAAAGATCACCGTGTACGAGGTCGATGCGACCCTCGGCACGATAATTTGCCATCTGCGGGAAGGGTGCGCGCCTCTGCTTGCCGACGAGACATGCGTCACAGAGTTGATCCACGTGTTCGATGTGAGGAAGTCCGCGCACCATGCCATCGTGTGCGAGCTTGCACAGCGCCTCAAAGTTCAGATGGCCGAAACACCCATGCCAAAGCCAAGCAGTGTCCCCTGTACTAGCTGACATGCACACCGGTTTCGTAACATTAAGAGAAATCACATACAGCCAGTTGCTAGTCCGCGTTACCTTGACGAGGAGATGTTGTTGCCGATCTCGCACGTGCATGACGCCGCCTCTGATGAGCACCTCACAGCCCACCTCATCGAGCTGCACAAGGGAGATGATGTTGCTGCGGAGCTTGGGTATGTAGTAGACGTTGGTGAACATGCGGTGCCGGCCACCATACGCTGTGAAAAGCACAGTGCCACGCCCCCTGATCTCCACCACTTAGCCATCGCCGAACCAGACCGACCCAGCCACGCCTGCATCTAGCTCGGTGAATGCGGCGCGGTCACCCGTCATGTGATTTGACGCCCCAGTGTCTAGGTACCACACGGAGTCCTTCACGTCATCCTCCTTGCCGAGCAGGACCTCGGCGCGTTCTTCGTTGAGAAAAACAGAGCCGTCGCCGTCGTCGTGTTCTGACTCGGCCTGTGCCGCGGTGAGCGACGTAACTTCAGCCATGAGGAGTGCGGGCTCCTCATCCTCCACCTGCACGAGGTTGGTGGCCTCGTCACGTTTCTTCTTCCTGCAATCACGCGCCCAGTGCCCCAGTTTATCACAGTACCGGCACTTGTCCTTCTTGACGTCGCGGTCGGCACCGAATGCCCTGCCGCCGCCGTCGCGCGTGATCTCCTTGCCATGCGCGTCCTGCGCCTTGCCTCGGCGCTTGTTTGGGATGAAGCCGCTACCACCACAGCTGGAGGAGCCGTCCTGTTCGCGCCGCCGCATGCACGCGAGCCACTCCTCCTCCGACAGCAGGAGCTTGCCGCTGCCATCCTCTGCCGCATCCAGCTCAAACCGTTCCTCGGACGCTTTGAAATGACCGGTTAGGTCCTCCATCGAGAGAGTGTTCAGGTCGAGCAAGCTCTCCACGGACATGACCAGCTGTGAGTACCGCTTGGGGATGACGCGTAGGAACTTCTGCATGACTTTCTTCTGTTGGATCTGGATCGTAGCCTAGAGGGGGGGTGAATAGGCTAATAAAAATATTCGTGCAACCCACGAACAATCCCACGCAGTTATATGCACAGACAGGGCAATAAAATAGCACTCACAAAATACGCACAGATATACCCTGGTTCGGTCGTCCCCACGACCTACTCCAGCCCCCGAAAGCAACTACTAGATAGATATGTAATCAAATACAGCTACAATGAGTCAAGATCCCAAATCTACTCTCACCTAGCTCGTACGCACACCACGTGCTCTACACTATCAATCTAGTCAGGTGCTCTCCCTCCGTGACGACTCCCAAGTCGTCAGGTCCCCAAAAAGTTACACAATAAAGTAATGTTTCCCCTACAAAGATCGCTACACCAATACAAAGATAAATAAATAGAGTTTTAGAAATGCTCAGTAATGATGTATCGTCTCTGTCGTTCAGCGCATGGTCAGATCAATCTGACAAGTAGTAGTCTCTGATGTTCCCTCAAAAGTTTGGTTCTCCTCTTGATGAAACTTGCGCACTTCACCAGAATTGAATCCTCACTTGTACTTTTTGTTCACGGTCTGGTTGATATCTCTACAACAGTTTAGAGATGCTTGAACATTTAATGTTGCCCCTTGGATGCTTGACATCGTTCGTATCTTCAACTCCAAGCCTGCGAACAAAGACCAAAATAGAACCGAATCAAATAGTTTAAATTTAATTAGTGGAAGGAGAAAAAAAAACTGATTGTTAATATCTTCTCTCTCTTCCTTATTAAAGTTTGGTGTCAGGCATATCCTCTTTTTGTGAGATTCTTCAATGAATTAGTGCCTTCATCCACGTGAGTGCCTTCAAAAACAAATTAGAACATGTTAAAGTGAAAGGGCTTATTAAATCAACAAGTTTCAATGTCCCTTTCTCAAACCGTGAGTGCCTGCAAACAAAAATTCGGCACCTTGTTTAATATTGAGCACACAAAAAATTGGCACCTCAAAAAGAATAGATCTTGCACAACAAAAATGTTTGCACAAAAAAAATCTGCACACAAAGAGGTCTCTCCAAAAAGAATTCGGCAGTCACACACAAATAAAGGCTGAAGATCTCTTTTGATTTTTTTTTGTTTGCTCTCCAATAAGAATTCGGCCTGGGGAATGTGATAATCTCAAAAAAAAAAATGTTCGGCCTGTGTGCTTTAACCTCAAAGGAAAAGGGAATTTGGAAGTTGCGGCACTCAAAGAATTATCAAGGGGGAAAAACAAATTGGACTGTGGAGATCTCTGAGGGGATTTCGGCAGCAATATCAAGGGAAGAGAGAATTAAAAATCGGCTGCCTCTTGGGTATTTTGCTTTGAGAATTTTCCCTTTGGAGAAGGCTTCGGCTGTGCACGTTTTGGATTAATGCATGCGGCTTCTTCCTAATTTTGATTGCTTAATTTGTACCTCCTGCAAATAAAAAAGAACACATGATTAGTCTCTTAAAAATTAATTATGATAGAGTTTACCTTTGATGTAGCTTTTTGCACAACGTTTGATGGTGGCCTTGGTTTCGGCAGCAAGCAAATTTGAGGTATCTTCTTAATGGCCGGCTCCATGTGCATTTATATAGGTTTCTTAGAAAACCCTAGTTTGTGTATTTACACAATTGCCACCGCAAGCCTATTTTCACTTATTTTAGCCGATTTAAGTCCGTTTTCCGATCTAAAAATTTCGGCGGCTTTCTCGTTGTCTCTCCCAAAAGATATGGTCATAGTTGATATTTTACGACGTCGTGGGAATGACCAAATTGTCTTTTTACGTCCAAAATACCTTTTTGGTTTTCCGAACTCTTTTCAACCTGAAAACACTTAACACGAGTATTAGAACATTCACACACGTTTGTTATCATCAAACACGAAGTTCATAGATCGTTGCTACCAACAATCTCCCCCTTTTGATGATAACAAACTAAGTATAAGATTTGAGCATTAAGTTTTTTTAGATAGTGTGTGTGAAAGTGTGACGATAGTGGGTGACATGCAATAAGATATAATGATGTGCAAACACCGATATGCAAAGTTAGCAATATGCATGCTCCCCCTGTTTTAATCCTTCCCCAATATTCCTTAATGCTCCCCCTTAATCAAACAATCATATTTTCACGAGCATTAATATCAAATCTTTTCCATTTTTTTCTCCCCCTTTGTTATCATCAAAAGTCGAAGTACGAAGTCAAAAATATATACCATGCAAAAAGAGAGTATTATTAACCATTACCAACAATTGCATGAATACAATCATAGAATAATCAAGTCAAATTCCAATGAAATTAAACAACTAAGACTTCAAACACCTACGTGTACGTGTGATAATTAAAATTGAAGCACATAGGGAGAATCATTTAAGAAAGTCATCCAAAACCAATCCACATTTTCCACATAACATTCTATCACCTAGGATTGATTTTTCCCACCTCATTAAAAATGAGTTCAAGTTACCACATCCCAAAACATAGCCTATAAGGACTCTTAGATGTGGGGGTGGCTTTGCTTGACGAGTAAATACACCAACACTAAAGTTTACCCATAAAGCTTATGTTGGATACTCGTGGGTAATACCGTTGCCAAGGATTGTATCCATTTTCCATACGGAGCAATTATCTTTTGTTTTCACATTTTTTTTAAAAAGAAAACTTATACCGACAATTTCTTTTGCTCAATTTTTATCCATGGCAAGGTATATCATATCCCTTAGATATTCAGTTAAGTTTTCCTCCTACATTCACTTTCCATACTTCATAAACGATATCTCCAAATGTGCAACAACAATAATATATGTGGAAGTGAAGTAGGCGGTGTAGAAATCAAGTTATTTTCATTCATTGAATATGCCATGAATATTTAGAAAGATGAACGTGCGCATGTGACAAAAGCAATAATACACCAATTTCTACATAGATATGAAAATCATTCGTGCATACTTCAATAATGAATCAAAGAGAAAAGATACACATTTAAGCACCAAATTTTTTTTTGTTTTTTTTAAAGCATGAAGTACTAAAGCAAACATGAAATGCAATCACACAAACGAAAAAAAATCATGCACACATAGAAATGCAACTACTAGCACACAAACAAAGAAAAAGTCATGCACACAAAAAGGTATGAAGGTATTCATTAAGTTCAAAGAATGAGATATACCTTCGCGTCGCCGTTTGACTAAGGAGCTAAAAAGTAATGAGACATGCAATTTATCGCTCCTCGTCAAATTTCCATCCACCTACAAAAGAGATGTCGTGTGTGACCTTGGAATCCAACACGGTCCACTCACGTTAGTCATCAAAGATTTAGGAACCCATATTTGTTTGAACTTAATATTTTTGTTCATATATTTGCAATGATATGAGGTATGACCAACACATCCATATGTAAAGCACTTAGCATGAAAATTTCCAACCTTTGTTGATTCAATGTGAACTTTTCTATATTTTGATTTTTCAACATTTTTAAGACCATATCCTAGTCCTCGCCTATTATTGCCATAAATTTGATTTCCAAGAATAATGTCCAAATTTTGTTTTCCAATGGAAAATCTCTTTAATGACAATTCTAGGGTGGTGACTTTGGATTTCAAATGATCATTTTCGTTCACAAGCAAAGTGCATTTACTAATGAAAGCTCGCTTGTTTTCCTCTTCTTTCTTTTCAAAAACACTCACTTTTTCTTTAAGTTCAAGATTTAGCATGTTAATCTTTTCAGAAAGCAATTCATTTTCAACTTCAATCTTTGTCTTATCTAGTTTATACATGCTAATATCCTTTAATAAAGAGGGACATGAAAGACAATCAATTTTTTCAGGCAAGCTAGCTTTCTCCTTATTTAACATGTCAATTGTAGCGTTACATGCAACAATTTCAGTTTTCAGTTTTTCAATTTCCTTAGTCATGTCATACTCAGATTGTTGCATATCAAAGTTATCATTCCTATAACTATCCACATCAGCTTCTAGCTCATTAATAGTATTTTGCATTCCTTTCAAGATTTCTAACAATTCAGCTTTAGTGGGAGATCCTACCTCATTGTGGTTGGCCATTAATGCCATGCAGGAGTGGGCTTCATGTTCCCCATCCTCATCCTCAGCTTCGCTATCCATGTCCCACGTCAGCACTTTCGTTTTTCCTTTTGCAACTTGAGCTGTGTGTTGTTGTGGGCAATCTTTTATGTGGTGCCCTTTCTTTCTGCATTTAAAACATTCACTTCTATTAATAGCTTTCTGATCATAGGAATTTCTACCAAAATTAGAATTATTAGAACGAATAAACCTTTTTCCCATCTCAGCTCTTCCTTGATCAGTCTGAATGTATCTCCTGAAGTTTCTGACCATTAGGGCTTGCTCTTCATCAAGATCGTCGTCGTTAGCATGAAGAGCTAATGGTGTGGAAGCTTTGATCTTCTCTTCAGGTTTCTCTCTGGCTTCTATACTTTGCAACTCAAGCTCGTGTGACATCAGGTTGCCTATCAAGTCCTCCACTTTCATTGTTGACAAGTCCTTAGCTTCTTGAATAGCGGTGACTTTAGGCCTGAACGAGCTTGGTAGCGCCCTTAAGATCTTTCGTACTTGTTCATGGCTAGAGTATGGCTTACCAAGGGAACTGGATTTGTAGACGATGTCTGTGAACCTCGCAAACATGTCTTTAACTGATTCTGTTGGTTGCATGCGGAAGCTCTCATATTCAGTGCTTAGCAACGCAAGTCTGGATTCCTTTACTTGCGATGTTCCCTCGTGTGTCACCTCCAGAGTATGCCAGATTTCCTGCGCAGTTAGACAATGTGAGATACGATTAAACTCAGATTTATCAAGAGAACATATAAGCACATTCATAGCTTTACCATTAAGAGTATAAAGTTTCTTATCAGCTAAATCCCACTTGTCTTTAGGCTTAATCATAACAGTGTCTTCAATTTTAATAGTGGGTAGACTATAACCATTTTCAACAATATCCCACACATCATAATCTACAGACACCAAATAGATTTTCATCCTAGCCTTCCAATATGCAAAGTCTATACCGTTAAACTTAGGGGGACGGGCTATAGACTGGCCTTCAGCAAAAGCACAATCAGATATATTCATGGTCATCTAAAAATCTAGGCTAGATCCTCTAAACTGGCTCTGATACCACTTGTTGGATCTGGATCGTAGCCTAGAGGGGGGGGGGGGGGTGAATAGGCTAATAAAAATATTCGTGCAACTCACGAACAATCCCACACAGTTATAGGCACAGACAGGGCAATAAAATAGCACTCACAGAATACGCACAGATATACCCTGGTTCGGTCGTCCCCACGACCTACTCCAGCCCCCGAAAGCAACTACTAGATAGATATGTAATCAAATACAGCTACAATGAGTCAAGATCCCAAATCTACTCTCACCTAGCTCGTACGCACACCACGTGCTCTACACTATCAATCTAGTCAGGTGCTCTCCCTCCGTGACGACTCCCAAGTCGTCAGGTCCCCAAAAAGTAACACAATAAAGTAATGTTTCCCCTACAAAGATCGCTACACCAATACAAAGATAAATAAATAGAGTTTTAGAAATGCTCAGTAATGATGTATCGTCTCTGTCGTTCAGCGCATGGTCAGATCAATCTGACAAGTAGTAGTCTCTGATGTTCCCTCAAAAGTTTGGTTCTCCTCTTGATGAAACTTGCGCACTTCACCAGAATTGAATCCTCACTTGTACTTTTTGTTCACGGTCTGGTTGATATCTCTACAACAGTTTAGAGATGCTTGAACATTTAATGTTGCCCCTTGGATGCTTGACATCGTTCGTATCTTCAACTCCAAGCCTGCGAACAAAGACCAAAACAGAACCGAATCAAATAGTTTAAATTTAATTAGTGGAAGGAGAAAAAAAACTGATTGTTAATATCTTCTCTCTCTTCCTTATTAAAGTTTGGTGTCAGGCATATCCTCTTTTTGTGAGATTCTTCAATGAATTAGTGCCTTCATCCACGTGAGTGCCTTCAAAAACAAATTAGAACATGTTAAAGTGAAAGGGCTTATTAAATCAACAAGTTTCAATGTCCCTTTCTCAAACCGTGAGTGCCTGCAAACAAAAATTCGGCACCTTGTTTAATATTGAGCACACAAAAAAATTGGCACCTCAAAAAGAATAGATATTGCACAACAAAAATGTTTGCACAAAAAAAATCTGCACACAAAGAGGTCTCTCCAATAAGAATTCAGCAGTCACACACAAATAAAGGCTGAAGATCTCTTTTGATTTTTTTTTGTTTGCTCTCCAATAAGAATTCGGCCTGGGGAATGTGATAATCTCAAAAAAAAATGTTCGGCCTGTGTGCTTTAACCTCAAAGGAAAAGGGAATTTGGAAGTTGCGGCACTCAAAGAATTATCAAGGGGGAAAAACAAATTGGCCGGCTCCATGTGCATTTATATAGGTTTCTTAGAAAACCCTAGTTTGTGTATTTACACAATTGCCACCGCAAGCCTATTTTCACTTATTTTAGCCGATTTAAGTCCGTTTTCCGATCTAAAAATTTCGGCGGCTTTCTCGTTGTCTCTCCCAAAAGATATGGTCATAGTTGATATTTTATGACGTCGTGGGAATGACCAAATTGTCTTTTTACGTCCAAAATACCTTTTTGGTTTTCCGAACTCTTTTCAACCTGAAAACACTTAACACGAGTATTAGAACATTCACACACGTTTGTTATCATCAAACACGAAGTTCATAGATCGTTGCTACCAACAGCTTCTCCTTGATCTCGTCACCAAGATCAGATAGTTTGCTAACAATGCCGGTTAGACGCAAAGACAACTCATCGATCGACTCACCAGGTTTATGCTTCAGCTCCTCGAACTCGGTCCTGAGCGTCTGAGCTTTGGCGTCGCGCACACGTTCAGACCCCATGCGCAGGGTCTTGAGTGTTTGCCCAGCCTCCTTTGCCGTGGGCTTTACCGCCAGAGTTGCGATCATTTCCGACGGCACGGCGCGGAGGATGGCCTCCATCGCCTTGCGGTCATTGCAGTAGCCGGGGTCGTCGGTGACGGCCTCTGCGCCCTCGACTACCCGCCACAGGCCTCTCGCCTGCAGGATGACCCTCATCAAGAGGACCCAGTCGCTGTAGTTTGATCGTGTCAGGATGGGGTACGTCGTTGTCCCGCATGGCTCCTTCATCATCTGAGGTAGCGCAAGCTCACGCCCATGGCCGCTTGTCGCTTGATTGGTGGGGATCTGCTCCATCGTAAGGTGCCGAAGAACTCGAACTGGGCTCTGATACCACTTGATAGCTCTGACAACCGAACTCACGCAAATAGCGAAAATGAAAACGAAAACATAGCACAAAAATAAAAAAACAGAGAACAAATGGGCCTTTTTTGGCCGCTTCGAGATGCAGCATAATGATTTTTTTCCACTCTATTTATTAAATGAAATAGGAAACTTAAAGACGAACGTGATGCGAGAATTTCGCAGCGATCACAACGTGCTGAGGGCATCCACAAACTCAGTCGTGCGCTTGGTGCGCTTGACGGGTTCATGCGATCCTACTTCGACGGCGCACATTCACATCGTGGCCCTCGTGCTGTTATTTGTGTTTAACCAAAAGGAAACAACTAACGGCTAGATTATCTAACAGAAAATATGACAGGGGGCGGCTGCAGCTTCTGGGTTGCCCTAGGTCTCTATGGTTTTCAGCTAGGTTTCCTTAGAGTTAGATATATAAGGATATATATAAGGAAAAGAAATAGCAGGCTCCTTTTGGTGGGTTTGAAAAAAAACACTCAGCACGTGAATGGGTTGTACTTGTAGCCTATGGTTTTATTTATAAAAATAGCTTGTAAAGTGAGGGCTTGGTCATGCTGCTAGTGTTGTAGGGTGACTGCTAAAAGGTTAGGCTAGCTGTGTGTTAGCCCTTGGGCTTTCTCTAGGGGTTTTTATAAGGGAAGTAGACAGCACATGAACGGTCTAAGGCTGGGTCTTGGGTTTTAAAGTTCTGATTGCTCTTTTCTTTCTTTTTTTTGTTTAATGGCAGTGTGCGTGAGTAACAAGCGGGGTGCGGTCTAGAGCAGGTTTCAAAAGAAAGGGCTAGAGTTTAATTAGAAGGGTTTAAATAAGGAAAAGTTTTTGAAATATTAATAATGGGATTTAATAGTTTTAATTAGGGGAAATAAGGGCTAATCAATCTGGTTTTAAAGGGGTCTAAAAGGAAGCTTAATTTGAATTTTAAATGTTTAAAAAGATTTGTAAGCTGCATTTGAATTTGAAAATTTAAACTAATTATTAAAAAGATATTTTCAAAATAATTTATATAAAAGATTTATTCTAGTAGTTTAAAATAATGATAATAATAGTTAACATGCAAAAGCTAGAAGTGGATACGGTACGGGGACAGATACGCCTAACTACGAATACGGAAAAGAAAGTAATACACGAGAGAAATACGGATATAACGTAACGAAGAGAACTGGTCGTTACATCCTACCCACCTTATAAAAATTCCGTCCTCGGAATTTCTTAAGTTAGGTATGATCGAGAAAACCCTAATAGACGAAGGGTCAGGGTAGCAAGGGAGGAAGGGACAAATAGGGGAAAGGAAACTTCTGAATTGAAAAAAAGGT
Source organism: Scilla litardierei (assembly GCA_030789695.1). Lineage (NCBI taxonomy): Eukaryota > Viridiplantae > Streptophyta > Magnoliopsida > Asparagales > Asparagaceae > Scilla > Scilla litardierei. The sequence goes on from CM061136.1 coordinate 101,731,463, forward strand.
CTAAGATCGGAACAATTTCAATCAAAACATCAGATACAATATAATCAAGCAAAATAGATGAAATGGTAATAGTAGAAGCAAAAAATACATCTAAGAAGCGACAAGCAAGGATAAGCACACGATATGAATCACTAATTACGATGACAGGTCAGGGTTCAAACGTCATCGTTCATCACTGGCTCGGCGACCATAGAGTAACCTTGGCGCTGACTACGTTCGGGGTTGGCCTGTTGAGGAACCTGACGTCGAGGGGCTAAAGATAGTCCATGTTGAGTCGATCCGGATGCAGAGTTGCTAGTGTGACGAAAGTAGTTCCTTGCAATATGATCAGGTGCTCCGCACGCCAAGCACTGGTTCAGCAACATGCGATAATCCTTCTTGACGTGCTCAACCCGGTTACAGTGATAGCATACCACTGTAAATCTGGGGTCGACTGGAGTTGCAGGCTTCTTGAAATCGGTGGTCTGAGTCGGTCGGAGATCGTTCTTTGGCGGCTCCCGCGGACGCTTGCCTGCCTGGCGCGCCTTCTTCTGATTGGCGATCCGCTCCTGATTCTTCGCAGCTACCAGGACATCCTCATGAGTGGTAAATGTATTCCCGGATAACACACTCTGGATGTCCAGATCCAAGCCTTGTAGGAAACGATGTGCATAGTCCTCAGGTTCTTTCACCATAGCAGGAGCGTATCGGCTCAGCATCGTGAACTCCGCCTCGTACTCATCAACAGTCATAGTACCCTGCTCCAGGTTGATGAAACGACTCTCCATCACTCGCTTCGCAGACTTGTGAAAATACTGGGTGTCAAACCTCTTGACGAAGGTATCCCATGAAATCGGCTTGGTCAGCCTGGCTTCCTCCGCATTCCACCAGCTGCGGGCATTATCTGTCAACTGCTTCCTGGCAAGCTCCACCCATTCATCTTTATTGATTCAGGCAAGGCCCAAATCATCCTCAGTGCTTTGACGCCACTCTTCAGCCGCTAGCGGGCCCTCTCATCCAGAGACGCTCTTCGGATGCATCTCTCTGAACTGCTTGGCCCCCGGAGCTGGTGCAACTGGTACGGCTGGCGCAGCCTGGCGTCCTTGCTGGACTAAATGGAGTTGAACTTCTAGCATATCTCTCATGAGTCCAAGCGTCTGTCGAATGTTGTCCTCTCCGGCTCCAGCAGCTCCGGATCCTCGTCGAGTGTTACGTCTTCCTGCCATGCTGCAAACAAACAAGGTAAACATTTGCGTACAAGATTTATCCAGACAGTCTAGTTAATAATGACATCTATATTGTTCCGAGTATTTCGCAGAGAGCAAGACCTGCATGGGCCACCACTAAAACCTGTCACGTCCCGCTTCCCATTATCCTTGGGAGCGAGGACGCGAGCGGGCCCGCTTGGGCTGGAGCGGTGAAGCCCAAACCCAATAAGCGTCTGTGTATGACTACTTGTCAGGTTCTTGCTTGCGAACAATCGGAACAACAAAACGATGTCATCATTATACTTTAACTTTTCCAGATTACATGTACACAAAAGAATTAAAGGCCTAACATGGCCATTACAAACAGTTACAAAGAATTTAAAGTACACCTGAAAGAGATACACCAACAAATAGTAAACTTCTAGCAAGCTGCGATGTGTTTGTCGTCTTCAGCAATGGATCTCGTGCTCCTGATTCTCTTGGACACCTTCTTCAATCTCCAAGTGACCCCCTCGGTGAACTCTGCTCAAAACCTAACGTATATTTCACATACAAGGAAATATACGTTAGCGAGGGTCGCTCGGCAAGATTTAAAAACATTAGTAGGAAAAGACAATCGGCAAGGTTTTCAAAATCATTCATATGGCAAAAGGAGTGACATAATAAGATTACAGATAAGTAAAGCGTGTTAGCATAGGAATCATATGGCATGGCAGATGAGATGTACAGAATGACAAGTATAGCAATTGTAGTGTGCAAGGTAATAAGCATGGCAATGTGGTGTGTACAGCAATAAGCATGGAAATGTGGTGTGTACAGCATTAAGCATGGAAATGTGGTGTGTACAACAATAAGCATGGAAATGTGGTGTGTACAGCAATAAGTGTAACAGGTGTAGTACGTACAGCAATGAGTATGACAAATGTAGTGCATAAAGTAACAGGTGACGTACATGGCTTTTGTAATGCACAAAGTAAAGGTACGACATTAGCGATGTACAAAGTAAGACATGACATAAACTTAGTCGATAGTTCACAATAGTAGCTGAAGTAAACAAGAGTGCCAACCTGTACTTAATCTAGTGACAAGCCTAGTGTCTGAGGGGGAGGTGACCAGCATCACACCCAAGTCAACGGGAGCTACCCGTGACTCTATACTCACCGAACCGGCCAGGTGTCGGTCAAGTTCACCACTAGAGTGCAATCCAGCTTTCCAGCCACTACTACACTAGACTACCCCACCCAAGGTGTCCATAAGTCAATCCGTAGTTAAATGTTTGTCGAGTGGCAAACATTCCGTAAGCGGCCTGCGGCCCAATATCCGTAATTGCCCGAAGGCCCAATATCCGTAATTGCCCGAAGGCCCAATAATCTTTGATTTGCCCAAAGGCACAATAGTCCGTAAATTGCCCTAAGGCACAATGGTCCGTAAATTGTCCGAAGACCCAAATATCTGTGATTGCCCCGAGGGCTCCGTTTTTTTCACAACTCAATAGGGTGCACATCACATACTGAATCGAATAACAAGAAAGAAAAGCATTTCATGTGCATCGTTTAAGTGTCTAAGGCAACCGACACATTTACAGGATTCATTAAAAACTATTCTGAATATAAAAGTTGTTTAATTGACAATTTCGCGACGTACGTTGTTAAGACAGCAATATATGATCTCTTATTCGTTGTTACAAGGAATAGCCTTTGATAGAAAAGAAAATCAACATGTACATTTTAACTCTATTACTAGGTCCGTTACGAGCAATTCAAAGTTCTTAAAGCAGCATATTTATAAGAAGTGGTTACTTAGTAGTACCAATGACGTACGTTACTTCTTAAATTTAGCAGATGGTAAAATACTTGCGCCTTTGAAGAAATTTGTAGAAATTAATATACTTGCCTGAAGCATTTTGGGTGCACACGCATTAGTGACAAAGGGCTTAATATTATCTGCATCATGGTTTTGAAATAACAAGCCATAAGTTCTTAATCGAATATAAAGTCCAATTTACTCACAGATACGTACATGACCTATTTTAAAACGTATCTAAAGCTTAGTGCACTGACCCATATAAATATCTCACTAACATCTAACATATACCAACTGTTGTAACAAGAATAAACACTGCTACATATCCCCACCTGTTGAATATAATAACCTTAACTTATACACTGTCACCCTATTAAATATAATGATATTACTTTATACACTGTCACCTTCATATGAAAATAATAATGCAAACAACAAGCAGTTACCTTCCGAGCACTCGAAGCATGCACGTGGGCGCAACGACGAACGGCGACGGCGGGACTGGGACGCGAAGCGTTGGCGGCGCACGGCGACTGTGGGTAGCACAACGATGTCGGAGGGGTGAGCTGAGGCTGATGGCGTCAGTGCGGGAGGAGGGCCGTGGGTCGGAGACGGCGTTGGATCTCACGGGGAGGAGCACGCGTGGTCGGGCCTGAGGTCGGAGGGGAGACCGCGTGTGTTCGAAGCTCAGAGACGGGAGGCGTTGGCCTCGCTGTAGTGTTGCAAGCACGAGGGAGGACTCGGGGCGAGGGGAGGTGGCGTTCGGCGTTGAGGTGGCTGAGGGAGAAGGCCGGCGGGTGGAGGTGAGGTGACGGCGACGGAGAGGGCTTGGGTTGGCCGCCGGTGGGAAGGAGAGGGGAGACCGGATACGGGCGGTGCGGCGTTCGGTGGTTGTGATGACCGGAGAAGAGACGCCGGTGGTGATGAGAAGAGGTGAGGCGCTGATGGTCGATCGCCTGGGGAGATGAAGGGAGGCCGCCGCTTCTCGCGTGGAGAAGTGCTCGCGAGGGGAGGGGCAGATCGGAAGGCCCAGGGTGTTTCGTTGATGGAGAAGGGTGGTCGCACGTTAGGAGGTGGGTCGTCGTGCTGTGTTGCACGGAGAAGAAGAACTGGGCGAGTTATCTTGAGCAGTGAAGGAGAAGATGGCCTCGCGAAGGAAGATAAGCTCGTGTGCATGAAAATATGACAGGGGGCGGCTGCAGCTTCTGGGTTGCCCTAGGTCTCTAAGGTTTTCAGCTAGGTTTCCTTAGAGTTAGATATATAAGGATATATATAAGGAAAAGAAATAGTAGGCTCCTTTTGGTGGGTTTGAAAAAAAAACACTCAGCACGTGAATGGGTTGTACTTGTAGCCTATGGTTTTATTTATAAAAATAGCTTGTAAAGTGAGGGCTTGGTCATACTGCTAGTGTTGTAGGGTGACTGCTAAAAGGTTAGGCTAGCTGTGTGTTAGCCCTTGGGCTTTCTCTAGGGGTTTTTATAAGGGAAGTAGACAGCACATGAATTTTAAATGTTTAAAAAGATTTGTAAGCTGCATTTGAATTTGAAAATTTAAACTAATTATTAAAAAGATATTTTCAAAATAATTTATATAAAAGATTTATTCTAGTAGTTTAAAATAATGATAATAATAGTTAACATGCAAAAGCTAGAAGTGGATACGGTACGGGGACAGATACGTCTAACTACGAATACGGAAAAGAAAGTAATACACGAGAGAAATACGGATATAACGTAACGAAGAGAACTGGTCGTTACAAATAAGGTCAAAAAAATTGCTGAAAAGATGCTACAGGCGAACCGATCGGTTGAGAACTCAACTGATCGGTTGGCCGCTTCAGAGATTATCCCGAGAATTGAGTGCTGCTCACCCGGTCGGTCACCCGACCACGCTTCGTATCACCGGATCGGTTGATCAACTCCCAAAATTTTCCGAGACTTCGGCCCAGCTCACACGGTCTACCACCCGGTGTCACATTGCTTCACCCGACCGGTTCGTTGGAGAACATATACGGCCATTGTCTGATACGTCTCACCCGATCGGTTGATTGATCACCCGATCGGGTGAGGGCTTGTTTCCTGCAAAAATTAACAAATGGCCTAAGTCTCTCGACGGAAGTTCCCGTGGCTGGATTTATTTATTAAAATAGTAAAAATAAAGCTAAAAATAATCCTAAAAACGAAGATAAAAGTTTAGAGCATGGGTTGCCTCCCATGAAGCGCTTTTGTTTAATGTCGTTTGCTTGACGCCCGTAGATGATCTTCATGGTGGACGGGGGTGATGCCCTAAGATTGGCATCGCTTCAGATTCAGAGTTGGTGGCCTTTGGTGTCGGCGGAGGTGACAAGTAGACTTGCTCGACGACTCTCCCCCCGTTGACGGGATCCGGGGGCTTCTCCCTTATATTGGCATCTACCGCCACTCGCTTCAAGATCCGGATCTCGTCCCCGGTGAGCCACATGGGCTCTTTCCCTTTCCTCCTCGTCGGAGGGGCTTTTTGAAATCCGGGAGGGACCGTATGTGCCGCATCCGCTTTCCCAGCAACATCATCTTTCTTCAGGCCGTCATGTTCTTCTAAGTCCCCCAAGTTGTTGGGGGATTCCTTGAAAGTATTTCCAAGGCGCCTGCTTCCACAACTCTTTCTTCTTCTATCTCCAGCATATTGCATCCTGGATCATCCGAGGGATTGTGGTGCTTCATTGACAACCCCAAGTCAAACTCGACTTTTTTGTTGCCGACGTTAAGGGAAAGCTTTCCCTTCTTCACATCTATTAAAACACCGGTAGTGGCCATGAAAGGCCATCCAAGGATGATGGGGGTGTGCGTATCTTCAGGCATGTCCATAATGACGAAGTCCACTGGCACATGCACCCCACTTACGTTGACGGGTAGGTCATCTACTACCCCCACCGGATATTTGACTGATCGGTTTGCAAGCTGTAGGGTCATACCGGTGGGCTCCAGGTCGCCCATCCCTATCCTCCTATATAGCGAAAGGGGCATTAAACTGACGCTCGCTCCAAGATCGACGAGCGCGCGATGGATCTTTACCTCCCCGATCGCACAAGGGATAGAGAAGCTCCCCGGGTCTTTAAGCTTAGGCGGATTTGCCCTCTGAATGAGAGCGCAGCATTCCGCCGTTAATACGACCTTCTCCTTTTTGGACCCTCTTGTCACCAAATCCTTTAGAAATTTTGCGTAGGAGGGAATCGTCTCGATAGCTTCAAGGAAGGGGATTTGCAAGCTTAGATCCTTGACCATGGCAAAGAATTTGCCATACTTTTCGTCTATCTTGGCTTGGGCTAGCCGTTGTGGAAAAGGCACAACGGGCTTGAACACTTTGAGGATCCCTTCCTCGTCCTTCTTCTTCTCCTCTTCAGGGACTCCCTCCGGAGTCGTAGTTTTTGGTGACGAAGCACCGTTGTCATTGGTTTTTTCAATTGGTCGCTCTACGACCAACGGTGCTTCTGGTTCCTTGACCGGCACTCTTGTGGGGATTTGTGTTCCGCTCCTCAATACGATAGCGGACACATTCGCATGCTCGTGCGTGAGTGCCAAAGTCTGGTTAGCTCCCCTCGGGTTCACTTCCGGTTGTGGCGGTAATAGATTTTGCGACCTTTGAAGGCTCGCCACTTGTAACCCCAGCTGGGTTACTTGGTTAGTGAGAGCCCTTTGCCCCATTTCTAGCTTCAAATTTATCTTCTCCTGGTTGGTAATAAATTGAGTCAAGAGGGACTCAACCGGAGAGATGGCCCTCTGCTGGCCATACTGCTGCTGCTGCTGCTGCTGCTGCTGAATGGACTGCTGGTTCCTTGGAGGATACTGCTGATACTGTTGTGGAGGCTGCTGCTGTTGAAACTGCTACTGCTGTTGAAACTGCTGCTGTGGTTGCCTAGGCGGCTGATATACTAGCTGCTGCTGTTGCTGAGGAGGCGGCTGCTGATACGGTGCCCGGTAGCTAAGGTTGGGGTGGTTCCGGTTGTTTGGAGAGTAGGCCGGATTGGATCTAGTCTGTGGTGGATACGGCACATTTCTCGTAGGATTGTAGAATAGTGCGCTCGCTTGGTCCAATGGTGGTGAGATGTCACCACCCTCGAAGTCCCCCATGACTTCTACTTCCACCGCCGCAATTTGTTGTGTACCGGCACCACCTGCTCCTACCATCAGCGCTGAGATCTGGGTCGACAGCAAGTCAAACTTGCTGGATAATTTGTCGACGTCCTCGACCCTGTGGATACCCCCAGATCTAGGTGTGGCTCTCTCTCGTCACACCACCGCTTATTGTTCGATGCCATGTTTTCAAGAATTTGTCCGGCATCTTCTTCACTCCTAGACATGAAGGACCCTCCAGCCGCCACGTCCATCGAAGATTTTAAATCATCACTCAGTCCATTGTAGAACAGATTAATTATCTACCACTTGGGAAGCTCGTGATGAGTGCACCTCCGTTGCATTTCTTTGTATCTCGTCCAAGCTTCGTGTAGGGACTCGTGGCTGGCCTGGGAGAAGGAGGAGATCTCACTCCTCAGCTTCATGGTCTTCCCCGGAGGAAAGAATTTCATTAAGAACACATTCGAAAGCTTCTCCCAAGTGTTGAAAGTATTCGGGTCCTTTCCCCTTAGCCACTGCTTGGCCTTATACCGCAGAGAGAAGGGGAATAGCTTCAGACGGATTGCTTTAGCTGTGACACCATTTATCCAGAAGGTGTCACATTTCTCTATGAAGGAGTCCAGATGTTTGATGGGGCTCTCCATGGGTGCCCCAGAGAGTTGATCCTGCTGGATCCATGTCACCAAAGACGATTTAAGCTCGAAGCTTTGCACCGTAATAGCAGGAGGACGGATGGCGGAGGTGGACTCGATGGATGGCATCGAGTATTCCAGCAGGTACTTGTGAGGTGGGGTGTTCTCCCCCATGGTTTCAGGCTCTTCTCTTCTTCTCTTCTCTACGGCCAGACACCTTAGGGTGGCGTTTATCTTAGGATCAACAGGAATCAAGTCGTCAAGACTCCTTGTGTTCCTGCGCATTAAAAACAACAAACACCCGTGAAGCGACAAGTGGGAAAGAAACAGATAAAATAGAAAATAAAAATAAGAAAATAAAAATGAAAAATGAAAAAAAAGAATGCGAAAATTATCGCGAGATAGAGATATGAGCTAGACTCAAGGGTTTAAAAGATCCAAAAATAACAAGCACGTTGCCTCCCCGGCAACGGCGCCATAAAGCTTGACGTCCCCGTGTTGTAGTGCATGCAATGCGCAATAAAATTTGATTAGGGCATGAGATTTAAATGTTTGTAACCGCAAGCACACGATGTTGTAGTGTGGCTTGGGGGTCGAACTCAGGGAGGCGTGGTTGTGCTTGTGTCAGAAAGGACCGAATTCACTCTATGGGGGTGAGCTAGCCCGAATCAGTAGATGGGTTGTCACGGAAATAGAATGCGAGGGATAAACAATATAAAGGGAAACCCGGGACTTCGGTTTCCACCCTATCGCATGATTCTCGCTAATACGACCGACAGATAGGATAACGATCGAAATTAGGGTCTAATGATGAGACGTTGCCTCTAAGAGTGATACCAGTGTCCCGTGGGCCCGATATTCCGGTCGGTGCCCAGGATGATACGCCGGACTACTCGGGTTCGGTCAGTGGGCATTCCCATATCCAGTAACACTGACCGACTCCGGGAGCACTAAGCTCGCAACGATAACTCCCAACATCTCATCCTGCCGTTCCCACGTGCTAGGATTCGATGTCTACGCTAAGGGCGTGAGCTATGGCTAGGGAGTCAACCGTCAAGTTTATTCCCCCTTGGCCCAACGGTCAAAGGCGGTCTTTTTCCCGCCGATGACAATGAAACACCCCGTATAACCGATAGATTCCTAATCCCTATCGATTCCCTAGTCCTATGGACTCATCAGGGAGAACCCATGAAGGGGTTTCCACCAAAATCCCAGATTAGGGAACTACTCACACATATTAGCTAAAAAGCAATCTAAATGAAAATCGACCATTAAAAACATAATCAAGCGATTGAAATGCAATAGTAGCAATGCAATTAAGATCATATCAAAGTTTGGTAAAGATCGGAACACTTACAAATGACTAGAAAATTACAGCCGTCACAAGAGAGAAAAACAGTAAAAAATACAACAGCTCTCGTTTCTGGAAACCTAGGGGTTCTATATATAGAAAACGCCGTCACCCGATCGGGTGAAGAATCAACCGATCGAGTGATCTGCTTCGTTCTTCGGCAGCGCTCTTTAGGACTTCACCCGGTCAGGTGACACGATCGGTTGGCGGAAGCTTCTAGCCGTTTGTATCTTGAGCTCATCAGGTGAACCGATCGGTTGATAAATCAACTGATCGGTTGGAATTGTCGCCCAAAAAGACAGAAACTTCGGACATTTTGGCACGGTCGCTGGCGGTCGAGTGAGCTCTCCGGGTCATCTCTTTGGGGGAATCGGCTACAAATGAACCGATCGGGTGAAGGTCACCCGATCGGTTGGAGTTAAGCTCCAATTTCCACAGAGATCTGTTAGGCTGAAGCGGTCTCTGACCTGATCGATTGATGCCCATGTTGCTTCAGCGGCTGTCCGGGTCGTGCACGCGTGCATCACCCGATCGGTTGGCTGTATCCAACCGATGGGTGGGGGGCTGAAAGATAGAATCTTTGTCGTTTGACCCCCTCGATCACGCGTGACTCCTCCCGTTGCTCCGGGGACATGTGATATCTTCGTTATGTGTCCCATATGCTGGCAAACTCCTGCAATCACACAAAAACACGGAAAAGTGAAAGAAAACGAGAAAATACGAGAAAACGGATACGAGACGGCGGAAAATAACGGAAAAACACAAAAGAAGACGTGCGTGAATATATGAAATATAAACGCCCCCAGTCCCCAATGCTGGCAAACTTCTGCATTGGCACAAAAACACAAAGAAGTGAAAGAAAACTAAAAATCACAAGAGAATGTATATGAAATGCCAGGAAACAACAGAAAATCACGAAGAAGACGTGTGTGAATATATAAAATATAAACCCACGTCAAAATCCCCCAAGGTGAACCCTTCCTCGTCCTCGAGGAAGACGAGTGAGAGTAGGAGCTCGGAGGGAAAAATAGAAATGAAGAAATAGAAATAAAGAAAATAAAATCCTAGATCGCCCGTCAGAGCCAACGAAATCAATCACGCCATATTAAGCAGGCGTGCGATAAACACATCACTAAACCCAGGAATTTGAGTCCAAACAAGTGTCGTGGGCCCACGCGGTAAAGCACGAGTGAGTGAGGCTGTGAGCTAGCAGACGGTGTTACTATCTAAATTGTGCAAAGATCTAAATACACATACCCAAGGAATGACCCAAATATCGATTCAATTCGAATAAGCGGTGAATAATAGCTCAAGCATGCATGAGAATAGAATAAGAATTGAAGTGTATCATGTGTCAGGGACTCGACTGCTAGGAACTAGAAGATCACCGCACTATTGCCTAGATAATCGCTAGAAAATTCCTATGCCAAGTGTGTTCGAAAACGAAGGAGGTTGAGAAGGTGTGGAGTAGAACACTCGGTGTAAATTCTCACCTTCCCTTTATTCACGGTGGATAGGAATGATATTCACAACGAGAATTTTTTTGGGTTTTGGGTATTTGTATTTTTTGGACTTTTGGCTATACATTTTTTTCTTTTTTTTGAATTTTTCTTCTCTCTTTTTCTTTTTGGGCTTTTGGATTTTGTCTATATACTTGTGTACTCTCCCAAGTGGGAGAATGGTACACGACGAGGGGATTTGCACCAAGTAAAACAAAAAAGAAATCAAATTCTAAACACTTGGGCAAAAGAAATTTTTTCTCGCGAATCAGAGCATAAGCTAAATGAGTTATCCTAGTCCTATTGTAGAGTCTCGACACATGCGAATTGAAGTGTAATATATATATATATATATATATATATATATATATATATATAAAATTCATGCACAGAGAAGCAGATAGTAGAAGTAAAATACCGCATATTCGAAATTGGAGCATGACAGTTTAGGGGTCAACCAAGGACAGGTATATAGAAACAAAATCACAAAGTAGGCACACCACTAGCTAGTCACGACAAACAACTCACACAAAAGCAAAGTGAACCCACGAAGCATGAAATACAATAGGACTCGGCTTCCTAGCGTTAGTGAAGGTGATTATCGTAGCTAAGCTAAGTGTGAGTGTGATTCCGTGGCAGTCCATCATGTGGGGTCATCTCTAGGAGGGGAGAACAAAGGAAAGAAGGAAAAAAGAAAAATACAATGAAAACGACTCAAAACGGTGAAAAAGACACACCTGACGCACAAAGTGCGACTCCCCCAAGCTGAAACTTGCATTGCCCTCAATGCAATAGTATTAAATACGGGAGGGCAATGAAAATGGGAGGGAAGTACACACCGACACAAAAAAGTGAAAAACATTAAAAACACACAAACGAAACAGAAAAATAAAAAAAAAGAAACACACAAATAAAAGATATATAAAAATATCGAAAGAACATATATAAATAAGCACACGCCAATGACATCACACGACAACACACACAAAAATCGATTTCCCCCAAGCTGATCATGACAATGCTAGCAAAATGATATGATCAATGTGATGCAGAAATAATGGGCTAGGGGGAAAATCAGAAAAGAAAAAGAAAGAAATAAGAATGCATGAGAGGTAGTGTCCTCGTCCTCCTCAGAAAAGGCTGGAGGGGTGTGGTCGGGAGAAGTGATGGGTGTGCGAAGAAGTGGAGAAAGGGGTAGAGATGGTGGATGGATGGGTGCGGGGGTGGTGTGAACGATGTGTGGAGTGTCGGTGGTAATGGTGAGTAGGAGGGATATGGCGACCAAGGTGGTAGGCGTGGGTAATGATTTCGAGCGCACAACTAATTTCTTGCAGCGTGAATATGCAGTGGTGATGGAGGAGGGTGTTGGGAGTGTAGGGTCTACGGTAGTGGTCGTGGGTGGAGAAGATGTGGTAATGGGAGGGGATGATCGCCTAGGGGGAATGATCGTGATGGAGGAGGTGATGATCGTGATGGAGGAGGTGATGATCATCGAGGAGGCGAAGGAGGTGGTGATGGTGCTGGAGTAGGTGGAGGGGGGCCGTAGATGTGTGTAAGATGGCAAAGAATGGCGGCCACGTTTCGCTCGAGTCCGAGGAAACGTGGGTGGGAAAAGAAAGAAGTGGATGGGTTCGAGGAGGTAGAAGAGTATGCGCCAGTGCGTAGAGCTGCCAGCTCAGCCTCAAGAGCGAGGCAAGCAGATGTGGCCTGACGAACAGCAGAAGAGGTACCGGCGGCAGTGGTCGTGCCGGCACCATAGGCAAGGCCTAAGAGGGCCGTAGTGAGTGCCTCGGAAGAAACAGCGGTAAAAACCGGGGTCGTGACACTAGGTCCAGCCCTGGGTCTCCTCTGAATGTAGGGATAGCCTGCTCGCCTAAGTGGGCGGCAGGCGACGATGGTCGTGGTGCGTCAGGGAGTGGAAACTGAAGATGTTACCCCCCACAAACTCTGGATCAGGAGGGAAAGACCAGTCTGACCCAAGATGAATAGCCATATGGCCAGGATTAGGCAGAGTGGTGTAAGGGGCAGGGGGTGGCCATAGTAAAAGACATACTAACCCACGCCTCAAGGCTTGATCTTGTGGGTGTGCTACAGGACATCAAGATCTAGATATGTAGATCCTGTGGCATGAGGCAATTCGTGGGGGATAACGATGTTGAACAGGGTGTGTAAAGAAATGAGGGTGATGAGGCCCCGCAGCAATATTTTCCCTTGCCGCGCGACTAATATCAAGGAGTTTTTGAATTAGCCATGCATCGCCGTTAATGGGTACGCGAGGGGCCTCGAAAGCGATCCCGTCAACACCTGGAATGAAATCAAAAGTCATAGCCCAAAGGATAAAAAGGTCAGGGATGGTCACGGTCCCGGACTCATCACGGGTAAAGAAAGTGCTTGAAATGATGCAGTGGGCTAGACGAAAAACAGGGTGGATGATGGAGGAGGCCTTGGCCTTGCCTCGAGGATAATAATCATGAAGGGTGAGTCGACCCCAAAAATAATCGACATTGAAGTCGCGATGAACATCATAGGGACGGTTATCGGCACCGAGAATGGGGAAACCGAAGATGTTGTTGATGGTGATGACATGTGTGCGGTAGTTTCGGTTTCGTAGGCGGAAATTATGAGTGACCCCCCTCAGTTTTTAGAGTCGAGAGGAATTCAAGTGTGAGGGTGGGGTATGATGGTGCATGGGATTGTAAAAAGCTTAGCCATCCTAGGTTTGCAAATAGAGTCTCGACTCCGGAGAAAACTCCGAGATCGACTCGGGTTTGAACATGGGCAAACTTAGTGGATAAATGAGACCGTTGGTTGAGTCAATAATAAAAATATTTATGGGCTAGACTCATGAAACGGATTCCCTGCGGGCCCATCAGTGGGTCCGCTACGGGAATGATGGATTGGGATGGAGGTCGGGTAGTGATCACTCCATATTTTATACCTTTTTTCTGCATGTTTGCATGCCGTTTTGATCATCCATATCGCATTTTTCACGGTTATTCGACAATATTGCGATGCTTTTCACTATTTCTTGTTGTTGTCGTATTTCAGGAAATATGGAGCGATTTGGAGCGATTTTGAGATCAAGGGGTTTGCAAGCACTAAGGAGTGTCACCCATGGCTCGTTTGAGGGCCATTCAGCGATGGAGGATAGGTGGAAGAAGAAGGAACTTCGTAAGAGCGACGAGTAGGAGAAACAGAGAAGATTGGGCATTTACAGCATGCCACTCGGTCGAGTGGAGCACTCACTCGGCTGAACAAGAAGCCCCACTCGGCCGAGCAGAACGGAGATGCACACAGAATGAATTTCAGCGTATACTCGGCTGAACGAAGAAAGCCTACTCGACCGAGTGATAAATCTCACTCGCCCGTGTGGTACGTGGAAATTGTCCAGAGAAAGGGCGAAGTTACTGTATTTTTCGAAGATCCTGTCGAAAGTCACTCGGCCGAACGATAAAGCCACTCGGCCGAACGGATAAGTATACTCGGCCGAGTCACCTCTGAAGGCAGACCCTAAGACCCCCCCTGACTTACTGTTTTCTTACAGGGTCTGTCACTCGGCCGAGTGACAATGTCACTCGGCCGAGTAAGCCGCTCCGCCTGCTGCGAAAGTTGCGATTTCTGGGCTGCGCAGGGGCAGTTTGGTCACGAATTTCTGGGCGATTTTGGAGGGTATTTAAACCCAGTTTTTGCCCTAGTTAGAGGAGCTTTTGGGCAGCCTTTTTCAGAACTTTTCAGAACTTTTTAGATTATTAGATTTAGACTTTCTATTTTGAAGATTTAAAGGCTACTCTTGTTGGATTCTCATTGGATATCATTGGATCTTCATTGGTTTGTCTATTTCCTATCAAAAACTTAATTTTTATTAGCTATTTCTCTATTGCAATGAATTCTCTTGATATTATTATTGATTTTTCTGAGAATTGAATGATGAACATTGAGTAGTGCCATCGTCTTAGGGCGTATGGATGAACCATATGGACCCTATTTCTAAATTGTGATGAATTTGTGAAATTGTTGCTAGAATTGATTAGGGTTAGGTTGGGATTGATTAATTACGGATAGCTAGGAATTCATATCGATGGGGATTTGCAAGAGATTGGGTCCCAATTGAGAGGAAGGCCTAGAAATTCGATTTAGATTGACGATGGGATTTCTCTAGACTTGGTTTACAAGAGATTGGGCCAAAGCTAGGATTTTCAATTGTGAATCTATACCAATATCCGTTTGCAAGAGATTGGACGGATAGGAACTATCACAACCTAGGTCGTAGCTCGAGTTTGCACGAGAGTGGGCTCGAGATACGATTGAACGATGATGTCGTTCTTCACGCTAGCGGCTTAGGCTAGGGTTTGCAAGAGATTGGGCCCTATCCTAGATTTGCTATAGACCGGCAATAGCGCGAGAGCGTGAGCTTGGTTCTACATTTAGTTGCGACTAGTTCACCCACATTCAAGTTTAGCAATGATGAAACCTATGAATCATAATGAAGAGAGACGGTCCGTAGTGGGGATTCCCTATCCCTAGACATTTTATTAAATTGATACTTTCTCTTGATATTTGCACGATAGTGACTGCTTACCCCAAACGATTCTCGGTCCTCTTGATAGCTAGGTGATTGGAAGGAGACACTGTCATCAGTCCTCCCTGAGTTCGATACCCGCTCGCTGCTACACCGTGCGCTTGTGGTAAAATTACAAGCCGTATGTCCCAGGTGTGTGTACTCCCGGGGCGCGACCAAGTTTTTGGCGCCGTTGCCGGGGAGGCAACAGTGTTTTATTTTCCTGCTTAGCTATTTCTTTTTGTTTTATTAATTTTTTATTTCACTCCTCTTCGTGCTAACAATTCCTTTGAAACTCTGTTTCTCTTTGCGTGAACACAAGATCGACGGCAGATCCAGAGGATATTATATTTGATCCGGAGATCAAACGTACCGAGAGGAGGATCAAAGCCGAGAGAAGGCACGCTATTGAGGATACTTGTATGAACCGCCCAGAGACACCGGAAGAACTAGCGGCACGTATGGCGAGGATTATATCCATCAGAGATAGGCTACGGCCTAAGACCTCTTCCACCACTTCTTCCATCGCCATGCCGGAGTTGGCGGCGGATAAGAATTTTGAGCTCAAATCAGGATTGGTGGTCTTAATGCAACAAGACCCCTTCCATGGAAACTCCCATGAGAATCCACATTATCACCTGCAGCTATTCTTGTCCAAGTGCGCCACCTTTCAAATGCCGGGTGTTTCCGTTGATGCTATCCGCTTGAGACTCTTCCCCTTCACCCTCAGAGAGAAAGCTTTATATTGGATGAGGACGCAGGCGGAAGGGGTATTCACTACTTGGAATGAGTTGGCCAATGCTTTCGTGGATAAATTCTACCTACCATCTAAGACGGTGAAAATTAGGAGTGCGCTCATGTCCTTTAAGCAAGGACCGTAGGAGACCCTATACAAGGTATGAGAGCGCTTCAAGGATTTACAGCATCAATGCCCCCATCAAAGCATAGAAGAATGTGAGCTAGTTCACAGTTTTTATAATGGACTCTAACCGGGCACGAAGCAGATCATAGATGCAACCGCCAACGGACCCATTCTTTCCGAAACGGCGGATGAAGCTACGGCCCTATTAGAGGAGATGGCTACTAATAATCAGCAATGGAGCGATGAGCGAGGACATTCTTCTAACTCTTTGAAGCCCACTAACATATATGAAGCCAAGGCCGTAGCGGAGCTTTCGAACAAATTTGACTCTCTCCACAAGGTAGTGGAGAGATTGGAGAAGTATATCACCGAGCCACATGGAGCTCCCTATACATCTACGTCGGTAAGAAATATGAGCGATTGGCAAGACCCATCTCAAGTCATGTTCGTAGGAGAAGAGCAAGGAGAGGGGGCCTTGGAACAAGTGCAATATGTTGCGGGGAACTCCGGTTATTGGGCCAACCTGGCC
>CM061136.1:102448987-102546504 GCA_030789695.1 Scilla litardierei
TCAAGCCCATTCAACAAAGGCCCTGTAAGGGATCTTCTCGAATGTCGATCCGACCCGGCCCCGATAACCCGCTGGACACTCACCCACTCCAGCGAAAACCGTTCCCCGGAACGCGCGACCACTAAATGGCAGTAATGGGGAGGTGCTGGAAGGGCGAAGAGAGCGGCGGCGAGGGGGCAGATTGATGGGGCACGATCGAGGGCGGGTGTGGGACGTGGGCCAGAGGCAATCACGCAGGGAGCTCTACAAAAGGGCTCGGAGGACGACGAAGAAGAGGACCGCATCTGAGGTAACAAAACCGAAGGTACTCCATCAACGACCTCGTTCCCCCAATTCATCTCCTTCCTCCCCCGCTCGCGCCGAGAGAGGCCGTTACGATCTCCTCACGAGTCGAACCGTCTCCGCCGGGCCTCCTTTCTCAGATCACTATCTGACTTAGGCATCGGAGGGGATTTGGCCGGAACCAAGGTCCGGCCCCCTGACGAGCGTTCTCGTCTACGCAGGTGGACAGCTGATCAACGGGCCGAGGCTACCCCTCGCCCCTCTCCGACCACTCGTCCGACTGGATAGTGAGGCTTCCCCTCACCGTCAACCTGCCGAGGCCGAGCACGCCCCACCGAGGCCGAGTGTCTTAGTCAGGTCCGAGATTCCCCTCGCCTCCCGTCGGCCGTGCATCTACCCGGGCGCCTGAGGCTACCCCTCGTCCCCCTTTCAGCCGAGGCCGAGCATGACTATCTGAGGCCGAGCATCTCAACAAGGGCTGAGGCTTCCCCTTGCCCCTTCTGCACCAATTCGAAGCCCCCCAAGGGACCCAAAGCGGGCCCCTTGACCACGTTGACCGGGTTCTCCACGGTTAACGCTTTGTAGTGAGAAAACACTCTGAAACATCTGGCGCCGTCTGTGGGAACGAAAGACCGACCCACGAAGAAGCAAACCACACCAACAATGGCACGAGCCAGCAATGGAAGGAAGCGCATGCCCCCCATCCCGGAGGAGGGGAATGGCACAACAAACGGCAATCCCGAGGACACGCCCGTCAGCGGCCACCCCACCCTCTCCACCGAAGAAACCGGCAGCTCAGAACTGGCCACGCAGGGACAGCTCCGCGCCCTGGCTCAGGAGACCAACGCGAGCCTCCAGACGTTGGTCGCGACGGTGCAGCAGCTCGTCGGCCCTGCGCCACCCAACGGAGGCACGTTGGACGACAGCCATCGATGGGCGGGGGGTCCCCCACACTTGCGGTCCGCCGTGGTCGACGACCACGGGACCCAGAAACCGAACACGGAGCGTTGGTTCACGCTGTCCGGCCCTCGTCAGGCGAGGTCACGCGCCTCCTCACCCTATCGTGAAAGGAGCCGAAGAGAGACCGAAGGGACAGACGGTGAATCGAGGACGGCATCGTCTCGTCGATCGCGGTCGTCCCGCCGCAGGAGAAGCGAACGACACCACTCGAGAGACCGATCGCGGCGGAGCAGGAGCTCCCGCAGGAGGAGTTGGGAACGTCGGGACAGCCCGGCCCCCAGCGTGGCGAAGGCTGCGGAGCCGGCCCCGCTGGCGCCGGTGTTACCTCCACCCCCGGTCGATCCAGAGGCAGGCGAGTACCGCATCCCCGGAGGCATCCACGGAGACCGGTGCCCCTTGTCACGGAGAATAACCGACGCGCGGGTCCCTTCCCGATTCCGGATCCCGGTGCTGGGAAAGTACGATGGAATAGGAGACCCGGCACACCACGTGATGGACTACGAGGGGGACATGGCCTTCCAGGGAGCTGACGATGACCTGCTTTGCCGGGGCTTCTATTCTACTCTCAGGGGGGGCAGCGAGGATCTGGTACCACAGCCTGCCCGGCCGCTCCATCGACAGTTTCGAACAACTCGCCCAGTTGTTCTGCAAACAGTTCATGGCGGGGAGGCTGATCAAACCTGGTGCTGAACATCTGTTCAACATAGTGCAAGGCCCGGCCGAGCCACTCCGATAGTTCATGCGCTGCTTCAATGCGGAAAGGCTGAACGTGAACAACCCACCCGACCTGGTGGTCCAGACGGCCCTTAAGAAAGGACTTCGCCACAGGGGCCTCAAGAGGTCCCTACACAACGACCCCCCGAAGGACCTCCCCGGGATCATGGCAAGGGCCAAACGCTTCATGCTGACCGAGGAGGCCTTGGCCGAGGATGCAGGAAAAGCCGCTCGAGGGACCAAGCGCGGCGACGGCGGACGAGTTAGCCCCGAAGGGTACCGGACCGAGAAGAGGCAGAGGAACAGGCAGCGGGGAGAAAGCGCGAGGGACATCACCCCGGACGCCATTCTCGCCCAAGTACAGAAGGAAGAGCGAGCTGATCGCCCCCCACCGAAGGCTAAAAGAGGCGGGAAGAACAGGGAGAAGTACTGCAAGTACCACAAAGACGATGGTCATGACACAGAAGATTGCTGGCATTTGAAAAAGGACATTGAGAAGCTGATGAGCCGAGGGCACGCCAGGAATCAGGCCGACGAGCCGGCCCACGGAAAAGGGACCTCCACACAGCCAGACAAGGGGAAGAAGATCAACACCATCCAAGGCCCCCTCCGCATCATAGAGTGAGCGGGCGACGTCTCTCCCCCCGGAAGCGGCCTAGTATAAGGGAGTTATCTAAGTTTACATCCCTCTGTCTAGCTTCATTTCTTTTTTTCCATTTCCTCCAAATGTACCGGTCCGGCAGGACTCTTGAGAGTACAAATACATCCCTTTTTGTTATCTTCATTTAAAACCCCGATGGAGTTGACATGACACCAATAGCATGAAAGGTTGGGGACCGCCGTCTCACTGGAGGAGGAAGAGGAGCTTTGCCCTCGCCGACCGACTCCAGCGCCCATAAGACCGGGGGCAATTCCCCCAGCAGGCATGGACGCCGACCGGTCCTAAGCCGAGGAGCTTAGCCCTCGCCGACCGACACCAGCGCTCATAAGTCTGGGGGCAATTCCCCCAGCAGACACGGACGCCGACCGGTCCTAAGCCGAGGAGCTTTGCCCTCGCTGACCGACTCCTGCGCCCCTAAGTCTGGGGAGAATCCCCCCAAGACCGGTCCTAAGCCGAGGAGCTTAGCCCTCGCCGACCGACACCAGTGCTCATAAGTCTGGGGGCAATTCCCCCAGCAGACACGGACGCCGACCGGTCCTAGGCCGAGGAGCTTTGCCCTCGCTGACCGACTCACCGGTCCTAAGCCGAGGAGCTTAGCCCTCGCCGACCGACACCAGCGCTCATAAGTCTGGGGGCAATTCCCCCAGCAGACACGGACGCCGACCGGTCCTAGGTCGAGGAGCTTTGCCCTCGCTGACCGACTCACCGGTCCTAAGCCGAGGAGCTTAGCCCTCGCCGACCGACACCAGCGCTCATAAGTCTGGGGGCAATTCCCCCCAGCAGACACGGACGCCGACCGGTCCTAGGCCGAGGAGCTTTGCCCTCGCTGACCGACTCCTGCGCCCCTAAGTCTGGGGAGGATCCCCCCAGCCAACGCCAGCTTCGTCCATTCCTAAGCCAAGAACAAGGCGACAACGCAAAGTACACAAGAAGTCCAAGTAAGTCGATTTCGTTTATAATAGCTAACCAGAATACAAAATGCGTCTTATTTACAGGGGAACAAGGCGAAGGAAACACCCTACAAACAATCTACTTGCGACGAATGACAAAGTTCTTCGCCTACAGAAGCTAGATCGACACCGACAGAGCAAAATTGGTTGACAAAAGACCCGAAGTAAGTAGCCCAAGCTAGCAGCCATGCAACCAGCAATTATTGGCCATGGAGCCGATAACGAAGTCGAAGGAGATAGCGGGGGCCAGGGATCCATTTCAAGTAGACTGGCCCAAAGCGAAGCGAATGCTTAAAAATTTGAGGATAAGGCCGGGAGGGACGGCTTAGGGAGATCGAGCTCGGGAGGACACATCCTCGGGCACTTCGCCCTGCTCGGAGCGAGGGGGATCGACCGGCGGTGGGGCTTGCCGAACACGCTCCGCACATTCCCGGAAAGAAGACTGGACGACTTCGACGATCCGAGGGGCGATGAGGTCTTCATACTTACCGAAAGCCCCCCTGAGAACCTCGAAGATCCTCTTCCCCAGGGTCTCGACGACGCCCTTCTCCACCTCCTCTGCAAGCCGCACCACCTGGCGCCGATCCGACAGTTCCCTCTGAAGCTCATCCCTCTCCAGGCGGAACGACTCCACTGCTTCCTCAGCCGACTGATGAGCATCCTCCAGCTTTCCCTGGAGGTCACCCACTCGTCCCTCCAACTCGGCCACACGGAGGTTGAGATGCCGAGACTCCATCTGGGCCTCCGTCATAGCCACCTCAGCCGCCCCGGCCCGCTCCTGAGCCCTCATGGAGGACTCCTCCAGCTCCCTCAAGCGGACGGCTCGACACTGCAACTCCACAGCGAGCGCTGAACCCTGAAAAGACGAGACATGGGCTAAGAAGAGAATAAAGAGAAAGAGAGGATAGCAAGATAACCGAACCTGTTGAAGGATCCAGACCAAGGAATCCGACATCTTGTCGGCCGGGATCTTCTTGAGGAGGCTGCGGTCCCGGGGAGGGACGGAGACCTCGGCAACCTGCTGGGCCAGGGCTCAGTCAACAAACATCGAACTCCCAGGGACGACGATCGAAACCAAGTCGCTCGCCAACAAGGCCCCGACCCCTGGTGATACGGGCGAAGACGCTGCGAGGGGGGTGGCTGGCAAAGCTATCGAAGGATCCCCGGCGGACGCCACGGGAAGCGCGGAGCCTTCCGGACCGGAGGGATCCACGTCCTCCTTCCTCTTCTTTCCACCGTGGGGCTCCGAAGGCGCCGGAGGGGAACGCTTCCGCCTCGCACCATCCTCACCCCCCGGAAGGGGATCGCCAGAAGAAGAGGCGGGAGGCGCGGCCACCACCTTACCCACGGAAGGCTCGGCTCGGCGCACTTCCTCCTCAACGGTCCTCCGAGGCGCCCTTCCAGAGGTACTACCTCGGCTTCGAGCGGCTCCACGACGGATCAGCTCATCGACGTCACGGACGAATTCGCGGCCAGCCATCCATGCAAAGGAGACCGAAATCAGGATGAGTCATAGGGCGATCCGGGGATGAAAAAGCGACCTACCCGGAGACCACAAGACGGCCTTCAGGAGTAGGTCGTCCAACAAAGGCCAGATGGACTTCGTTTCCAAAGGAAGAGCCAACAGAAGCGCAGCGGCTGCCCGGTCGGCGTCTGAGAGAACTAACGACGGGCGAGGATGGACAGAACTGCCCCAGCTTGTTAGAATCTAGGCCTCTCCCAAGAAGACCACGAAAACATAATCCGAGTTCCAATCCCCTGACCAGCGGGGTAACCCGATCAGGCATTCCCTCCTCGAACGAGCTCAGAGTAGCAGCCATGACCCCGGGCCGACCGTCTGGACCTGGTAAAAGTGGAAGAGAAGGGGGAGAGTCGGCTCCAGACCACGGGAACAGCAGAGCGTTACGAAGCCCGTCAGTACCGCGATCGAACACGGGGTGAACTGACACAGGGACACTGTGAAATGTTCCATGACCTGGATGAAGAAGGGATGGAGCGGGAAGCGAAGACCCAGGCGGAACATCTCGATGTAGACGCCGACCTCATTGCTCCTCGGAAGGCAAATCTGCTCGTCGACAAATGGAACCCGAACCTCGTATGGGAAGCAGAGATATCTCTCCCGTATCTCCGCGACCACCGAAGGAGGGGTCCTCGACGGCGTACGGAGGACAACCGGGGGCACATTAAGCCGTACGGCAGCCGACGCCACGTCATCACGGGCGTAGTCTGGAAAAAGTTTCTCCTTCCCCTTATCCTGAAGAGAACGACTCCCGGCGGGGGAACCTGATCCCCCTAGCCGGGGCTCACCCCGCCTGGACTCCGAAGGATCCCTTGCCCTTTGACCAGAACCGCCTATCCTAAGGGCAGCCATGAGATGAAAAGCGAGAGAGGAATTACCTTTTTTCGACTGGTCGGGAGAAGGCAAGGAAGCGAAGGCGACGGGAAACTCCGGGTTGTGGAAAGCTTTGAATACCGGGAGAAGCAAAAGAGAAGTGGAGATCAACGCGGCTGAGGATTTTATATACCGGGCGCAGGGGTGAATTCGAAGCGGCTGACAAGAACGCGCGGCATGCTTCGAAGAACTGGCGGCGTTTCGAAACCGGCGCCAGGGGAAGTCCAATCGATCCGCCTCATCATGACCTACATTTATGACCACGCCTCGGCTGAAGCGCCACTCGGAACCCCAGGAGGCAGAGCGGTTATACCAAGCTAGCCGAGGCCGATCGATCCCACTGATGGCGGCGCCCGAACCCCTCAGCTTCTCAACTGAAGACGGCCCCGCGAACGGAGGGGGTAAATTTGCAGCTACACGTGGCGGCATCAGAGGACCAACGGCGCTTTGGAGCCCGCGCCTTAAAAATATCGAACGGGCCCACCCATGATGACAACTAATAAATGAGTCGGCATCGACTGGCGAGCTTGTCAAAATCGGCAGAGGTCACATCGGCCGAGCCGAACAGGCCGAAGCCGATCAACTCGACCGATGGGGGCAATTGTTACGCCTATTTGACCGAGACCCCAAAAGACACGAGCCCAGGAGCCCGACTACTGGTCGAAGGCCCACCTGCAACCTCAAGCCCATTCAACAAAGGCCCTGTAAGGGATCTTCTCGAATGTCGATCCGACCCGGCCCCGATAACCCGCTGGACACTCACCCACTCCAGCGAAAATCGTTCCCCGGAACGCGCGACCACTAAATGGCGGTAATGGGGAGGTGCTGGAAGGGCGAAGAGAGCGGCGGCGAGGGGGCAGATTGATGGGGCACGATCGAGGGCGGGTGTGGGACGTGGGCCAGAGGCAATCACGCAGGGAGCTCTACAAAAGGGCTCGGAGGACGACGAAGAAGAGGACCGCATCTGAGGTAACAAAACCGAAGGTACTCCATCAACGACCTCGTTCCCCCAATTCATCTCCTTCCTCCCCCGCTCGCGTCGAGAGACGCCGTTACGATCTCCTCACGAGTCGAACCGTCTCCGCCGGGCCTCCTTTCTCAGATCACTATCTGACTTAGGCATCGGAGGGGATTTGGCCGGAACCAAGGTCCGGCCCCCTGACGAGCGTTCTCGTCTACGCAGGTGGACAGCTGATCAACGGGCCGAGGCTACCCCTCGCCCCTCTCCGACCACTCGTCCGACTGGATAGTGAGGCTTCCCCTCACCGTCAACCTGCCGAGGCCGAGCACGCCCCACCGAGGCCGAGCGTCTTAGTCAGGTCCGAGATTCCCCTCGCCTCCCGTCGGCTGTGCATCTACCCGAGCGCCTGAGGCTACCCCTCGTCCCCCTTTCAGCCGAGGCCGAGCACGACTATCCGAGGCCGAGCATCTCAACAAGGGCCGAGGCTTCCCCTCGCCCCTTCTGCACCAATTCGAAGCCCCCCAAGGGACCCAAAGCGGGCCCCTTGACCACGTTGACCGGGTTCTCCACGGTCAACGCTTTGTAGTGAGAAAACACTCTGAAACAACAGGCATCGGAAAAATAATCCGAAAATACCCGGACAATCGCAGAGATGAGAAGTACGGGGCTACGGGGTCTGGTCGAGTGCTACTCCTACCGAGAATTATTATAAAATCAAGAACTGAGCGTTGGAGCCAAAAGACCAAAACACCCATCCATTCAAAGCTGTTTTGAGAGAAAACAAGCCGTGAAATGACGTTCCCAAAAATTACTATAAAATTCTACACTTCCATATGGTCACAACGGTATATCACATCGTATATACCGAATCCAAGAAGGAGTCAAATAAAATACGAGTACGAAAATGTTCGTACACGTAAAAATTCATAAGGTCGGGAAGCGACCATTACACGTACCAGTTTCTACATGGTCTGGATCTCGACATCCAAGCTTCAATGTCTTCGACGAATCCGACCACTCATCAGGAAGTCTTGGATGCTGCTTGGAAGCATGCGATCATCATGAAGCGTAAGAAGGTGCTTCAAACTGGTGGAAATAAGCACCCTATGGAACCAACCCAGAATGAGCTACGACCGACTCAGACCACCAACTTCAAAAGGCCTGTAACCCCGGTCAACTCCAGATGTACAATGGTGTGTCACCACTGTAACCGAAAAGGGCATGTCAAGAAGGATTGTCGTGGGCGGTTGAACCAGTGTTTAGTGTGCGGGGCACCTGACCATATTGTAAGGAACTGCCCTCGTTGCACTAATGATCCAGCGACCCAGATATGGTCGCGTCTGGACCAACCCAACAAGGACCACCTCTGGCTCCTCGGCGTAAGCTCCCCAACATGCTATGCCCGAACATAGTCGGCACCAAACTTACTCTATGGTCGCCGAGGAAGTTAGGGAAGATGAGCAAGTGACGAATGATGACGTTTGAACCCTGTCCTACAATCGCATTTAATGATTCATATCATAAATGCGCTTATCTTTGCTTTGTCACATCTTATCTTTTTCTTTTACTATATCTATTTCGTCTATCAGGCATTTCCTTGATCATTATCTAGCTTAAAGAAATTCCGAGGGCGGAATTTTAATAAGGTGGATAGGATGTAACGGTCGGTTTCTGTACGTACATATTTCGTACGTATTTCCATTAGTTGATTTATTTGAATAAGTGTCTTAGGATTTTATATTTTTCCCTGAGCTCGAACTCGTGATCGGATTCCTTGTTCACGATTCTCGTGACTTTGCGATCACATTGGTATCTTCTTTATAACTTTTGGTTTGACGTTGATTGTAGGGGCGAAATCGTAATAATTTGATTATCTTAACTACATTGATTTCTCTAATCTAATACAAATCCTAATAAGTTTTAAAATCTTGATCAAATCTAAAGCAATAATCAAAAGATCTTAATGGATTATCCAAATCAAATCTTAACCCAAAATTTTAAGCAACTCGATTTCCTATTAAAATCTTAACTACTAAATCTAAATTTTTTTAACTGAATTGATCTTCCCCAATCAGATTTAAACCAAATGATCTAAATCTTAAATAAACATCCTAACAAACCAAATCTACTATTATCCAAATTACTCTAATTAAATTTTAATATCCTAATTAAATTTATAATTATCTAAAGGACTTAACTAACCGCAGCAACCCATGCACACAACATCAATATCACAACAACTCATGCAACCAAACCTCTAAGTATCTTAACCACGCACACAATCTCTTAAAATCTCAACATATCATAACACAACCCTCGCGTACCCACGATCGCAACTCATGCATTCAATCCCAACTATGCAACCCCACGTCCAAGTTTCCACTGTGAAGATCCCGAAGGGATCTCAACCAACTCGTTCTTCTCCCCCTCCTTTAAAAGCCATGTAGCGGAGACCTCGCAAAACCCATGCTCCTCAGCCCTCCATATCCTCTCTCCTCCTTCGCAGCAAACCCCGGAGCCAACACCGAACAGCTCCTCCTCCTCTAACTGCCTTCGACCCCGCCATCCCATCGACATCTCCTCCTTTCCCCAATGATCACCAACACCCTCCTCCATTCAAAACACTTCGCACGACGACCACCGCCTGAACTACCGAATCCACCTTCTCTGTGCGACCACAACCCACATCGCAACATCTACCTCCTTCCCTCTTCTCACACCGCCAGCAACTCCGACAGCCCAGTCCACCGCCACCCTCCGACTCTCAGCCTCCACCTCCTTCTCCTCCTCAAAACCTCAGCCGTCCGCCCTAATCCACCACCGACTCCATCCTCCTTCGAAATCCCAAAGACCCTCCTCCATCTCAGCCCAACACCACTGCAATACCCCCATAAGCTCCGGTGAACACCACCTCACTTTGACAGGCCCTCAAACCCCCACCGAACTCCCTCATCACCGCACCTTTCTCTCATTACCTTCCCATCTCCGCTGGACAGCCCCAGCCCTTACACCATCGCCGTCTCTCTCCATCTCGTCGACTCCATCCCCAAGCTCCTTACCATCACCTCGCAACTTCGGCCCCCTCAAATCTCTGACATCAACCACAAGCTTCTGACAACCTCCTCGTCCTTTCTGTCGTGAGCCCTGTCGCCAACAAAGACTGCAGCAAGCCACAACGTCGGCATTCGCCTCGCAGCCTGACAACACCACCGCAGATCATCGCCACATCGAACCCCACACCACTCCATCGACCCCACGAGTAGCTGCCCCACGCCGCCATCCGTCGTTGTGCCGCATGCATGCATTGAAGCAACGCTCGAATGGTGAGTTATATATATAAGCTATATATATATATATATATATATATATACACACACAGTAATATATATATGTTAGTATATATTTAAACGTATATATATATCTATTATACATTTGAGAGCATTTTTTGAATTTTGTCCCACGTGGTGGCCTTTTTCCTACGTGGACAGGCAAAAGCTAACTGGGACAAACAATAGTTGATGACTAGGATAAGTTTGGGGGGGCATTTTAAAATTGAAATTTTGTTTGAAAACATAAAATTTTGAAATTTGTAATTGAAAACGAAAATGAAGGGGGCAGGTGGGGTAAATACTCAGTTGACCCAAAGTTTAAAGTTTAGGGGATCTCTACCTCTATCTCTGCCCCCAAAACCCCACTGCTAACCGCAAGAAATGGAAAATTTGGGAAGGTCATCATGGGGCTCTCGCCGATCCCTGAGAGAAATTGGGAAGGTTGTCATGGGGCTCTCTCTCTCTCTCTCCCCTGCCCCTCAAAACCCCGCAGCTGACAGCAAGAAATGGAGAAATTGGGAAGGTTGTCATGGGGCTCTCACCGATCCCTGAGAGAAATTGGGAGAAATGGAGAAATTGCTGATCCCTGAGCTCTCACGGACAGCTAATGTCGTCATGGGGCTGATGCTCAAGGTATGGTTCTTGATCATGATGGGGTTGTTGCTGCATCATGGGGCTGTTGCTGCATCGGGGAGCTGCATTTGTAATTCATCAATCAGATGAGAAGCTACTTCATCGGGGAGCAGCACAGGTGGGAAATTTTCTTCCTTTATTAAATTTTCTTCCTTTGTTTTGCTAACCATGATCAGGTGCTCAAAATCCAATCTGAGATTGTCAAGATCTCAACTTTTTGTTCCAACATGTGATCGAGCATATCATCACATTCTGGTATGCGCTTATCGATGGATTTAATGGTAAGAGATTACCCTTTTACTACCCTTTTCGAGCAAAAAGGAACCAACTTTGGGATTTCTAGCTCCTGAAGTTGGCTAATATAGAACTTTCGGATCTAGAACGGCTAAACAGTTGTGAAATTTGGCTAAGTTTTCGTTGTTAACGGTTTAAGTGAAGTTTGGATTAGAATATGGACATTTCTGTTTAAAACTAACGCAGTTTAATCAATATATTAATATATGGCATGTTAACAATTATCTGCTATCTAACTTGCTTGGAGGCGTGCTATGGTCAGTAGTCATGAATTCGAGAAAAATAATGGTTGGAATCCTCACAATGTGCCATCTTATTCACCCAAAAAACTATGGAATTTAAAATGTAACTGAAATTAAGCACACTTTCATTCTCTGCTTGGGTCTGCAATTGAAGCTTTTTCTCTTTCAGGAACCGCTTTTGCCTATGGCCAGACCAGCAGTAGGAAAACCTTCCCAATGAATGGATGTGAAACTGATCCTGGGATCATCCACCTTGCCGTCAGAGAGATTTTTCACTCTACTCAGATGGTATTCAAATATATTTTTCTAATATATATTCTTCATCTATCAGTTGATGATTTTTGACTGTTTGACTGTATTGTTAATGGATTTTCTTGTAAATAGATTACAGACCATGAGTTCTTAATTAGAGTTTCCTACATTGAGATTTACAACGAAGAGATAAACGATCTCCTTTCCTTAGAGAACCAGAAGCTTCCGATTCATGAGAGCTTAGATGAAAGGCTCTAGGGGAATATGGTGCTTTGTTTCATAGTAATTCCATGTAGTAGTTATTTTATCATGTTTGTGATGTGTACTAGCGAGGCATATATGTGGCGAGCCTTCGCGAAGACATTGTCAATAGTGTTGAACAAGTATTTTAACTCATTAAACTCGGTGAAGTTATAAATATTGCCCTTAACATGCAGATTCCAATTTTTCTTATTTTGACCAATGAGGATTACCAAAACTAGAAAACTATTATTTCTTATAGCAAATTCGTCATTTTGGTGAAACAAATATGAATGTCCAAAACAGCAGATCACATACGATATTTAGAATGGTAAGCATCCATTAGGCACATTGGCATTTCCATTTGCATTTTGTAATTACTGTGTACAAAACTTTCTTTCAAATTTTAGGTTATTGAAAGCAGTATCAAGGATCTCAAGTCCTCCAATGGCGTCTCTAATTCAGATGCCATTCGAGTTTCTGTTCTGGTATGTGCCATTTCAATTCAGTTTCCAAATGTCATTACGTTGAATATTTAGATAATATGTTTATAAGCAGGTTATGAATTTCTCAATGTAGAATTTGGTAGATTTAGCTGGGTCGGAAAGAATAGCAAAGACAGTGGCTGGTGGAGTACGTTTGAAGGAAGGGAAGCACATTAACAAGAGTCTAATGATTCTTGGAAATGTGATTAATAAGCTGGGTGAAAGTGGAAAGCAAAGGTAATTTCAATTACTGTAATCAGTCGACTCACTTGCCTTTTCAATTATTTTATAAATTACTACTTCATTGAATACTGCACTAATCAATACTTTTCACCAGGTGATTTCCGTTCATCTTAATTAAAAGAATCTCAATTTGCATTCTTCACCTCATTAGCTGGCAATTAGGTTGCTCTTTCATTGCTAAATAATTCCTATTTGCATTCTTCATCCCTAAGAAACATGTGTTGTAATTACTAAAGTTATCTCAATGTGATTGTATGTGGTTATTAGGCTTCTTGAAAGTTCTGGCTTTGCTACTCCTAATTCTTCACCAAATACCATCATCATTTCACGCATGCAAAAAAATTGTTTATCTAAAATAAAAAATATTGTTGTTTTAGGGCACTCATTCCATATTGTGATAGCAAGCTAACACGCCTACTTCAACCGGACCTGGGTGGTAATGCAAAAACTATAATAATATGTACTGTTGCACCTGAGGAAGTAAGTCTTTTTACTCCAATATCTGTTTTCAAATATTTTTTATTCAATTTTGACCACATGTCTCGCTGAATTTTATGTGTGTAAACTATATATTCACATTGAGGAAACTAGAGGCACCCTCCAGTTCGCAAGCAGGGCTAAACATGTTACCAATTGTGCACAAGTAAATGAGGTTTGTAAAGCTACCTTAAGAATTGCAATACTATTAGCTTGCTATAGGTAATTTAGCACATGTTATCGTTGTGATAGCAATATTTATAGTCCCTAATAGAATATAGATGATGCAGTAGTTATACACCAGCTGCCATATAGTTGGGATATGGCTTTATCTTCATTACCTTGGTAACCAGTTAGCCGAGTATAGCTCGTTTGAGGCTGTATACATGGGTATTGATTCCTCCAAGTGTTTGTTGGTTGTAACCTTCGGTCTTTGGGACTTATCAGAATCTCATATTTTCTTTATGAAATGCCAGTTATTACATTGGGAAAGAAGATAATGTCATTACCTTTTGACAACTTATTATTTTGCATGATTTGTTTTAACATGCACAACCGTTGCTTCGTTGCATTATGGTTTCCTATGTTGCGTGGACATGGCTATGCTGGTATGTACACGCCATGCTGAGATTTAATGTCTTAAAATTACATAAAATACACGTCTTACACGTGCATCTGACACATGGCTGGCACATAATTTCAATTTGGAAGTTTTCAAGCCACATATATGGATCCTTTGTACGTTGATGATTGTGCTATAGGTTTTGACAGATGTTGCATTGCTAAAGAGGCAGAAGCTGGAGATTGAAGAACCCCGTAGAAAGCTTCAGGTAATGGCCATTAGTTAATTACTCAATTTTAAAGTTCCATGTTCATTATTAACATGTTTCCCATGCTCAGGGACAACATTCTAAGGTTCTTGCACAAGTTATATTAACACAGAGAAATGACATGCACAAGGTTAGTGCCTCTTGGGATCTCTGTAATCATTTGTTGCTATTGCATAGGGAGTAAATCTAAAAATGTGTCATTTATCTTTTTTAGATAACATGCCTTCCATATTCTTCTTTATGTTCAGTCTGAGCTGGAGCGTGAAAAGCTTGCAATAGAACTTGAGCAAGAAAGAAAATCACGTGAAGCTCTAGAGGAGCGCCTGAAGGAACACAAATTGAAGATCGAAAGATTAAGCAAACTAACAGTGTGTCCGGACCAAAATAACAGTGTAATTCAAGTATGCTTTGCTAGTATGTGTATATATATATATATATGTTAGTGATATATATAACAATGCTTGTTAGTACAAGCAGCGTACTATATTAATAATATATTATATATGTACTGACGTGTGTGTATATTTTATATATTCACGCACATCTTCTTCGTGTTTTTCCGTTATTTTCCACCGTCCCGTATCCATTTTCTCATGTTTTCTGGTTTTCTTTCACTCTTTAGTGTTTTTGTGTATTTGCAGGAGATCGCCAGTGTATGGGATACATAACGAAGATATCATAAGTCCCCGGAGCAACGGGAGGAGTCACGCGTGATCTAGGGGGTCAAACGACCAAGATTGACATCTTTCAGCCCCCACCCGATTGGTTGGCCGCAGCCAACCAATCGGGTGATGCACGCGTGCATGACCCGGACAACAGCTGAAGCACAGTGAGGGTTAACCGACCGGGTCGCCGACCGGTTCATCCCAACAGAGTTCTCGGGAAATTGGAGCTAAATTCCAACCGATCGGGTGACCTTCACCCGATCGGTTCATCTATAGCCGATTCTTCCAACAGACAACCCGGAGAGCTCACTCGATGGCCCGCTGACCGTGCCCAGTCGACGCAAGTTTCTGTTCTTTTGGGCGATATTTCCAACCGATCAGTTGATTATTCAACCGATCGGTTCACCTGATGACCGCAAGATCCAAACGACGAGCCGCTTGCGCCAACCGATCGGGTCACGTGAGCGGGTGAAGTTTCTAAAAACCGCAGCCGAAGAACGTAGCAGCTCACCCGATCGGTTGATACTTCAACCGACCGGGTAAAGTCGTTTTTCTATAAATAGCTGCCTAGGTTTCCCAGAAACGGGAGCTATGTATTTTTTCTGTCTTTTTCCCCTATTGTGACGGCGGAAATTTTATAGTTATTTCTAAGTGTTCTGATCTTCATGAAACTTTGATATTATCTTAATTGCATCACTACTACTCCAATTCAATTGTCTAATTATGATTCTAACAGTCGATTTTCATTTAGATTGCTTTTTAGCTAAAATGTGTGAGTAGTTCCCAAATCTGGGATTTTGGTGGAAACCCCTTCTGGGTTCTCCCTATGCGTCCATAGGACTAGGATTTTGATAGGGATTAGGAATCTATTGGTTATGCGGGGTGTTTCATTGTCATCGGCGGGAAAAAGACCGCCTTTGACCGTCGGGCCAATGGGGAATAAACTTGGCGGTTGACTCCCTAGCCATAGCTAACGCCCTTAGCGTAGACATCGAATCCTAGTGCGCGGGAGCGGCAGGATGAGATGTTGGGAGTCATCGTTGCGAGCTTAGTGCTCCCGGAGTCGGTCAGTGTTAATGGACATGGGAATGCCTACTGACCGAAACCGGGTAGTCCGACGTATCATCCTGGGCACCGACCGGAATATCGGGCCCGTGGGACGCTGGTATCACTCTTAGAGGCAACGTCTTACCACTAAACCCTAATTCCGATCGTAATCCTATCTGTAGGGCGTAATAGCGAGAACACATGATAGGGTGGAAACCGAAGTCCCAGGTTTCCCTTTATATTGTTTATTCCCCATATTTACATTCCGTGACAAACCATCTATCGATTCGGGCTAGCTCACCCCTAGGGTGAATTGGTTCATTTTAGAAACAAGCACAAGCACGCCTCCCTGTGTTCGATCCCCAAGCCACACTACAACACCGTGCGCTTGCAATATAAATATTTTAAATCTGGTATCCTCCAATCATGTTGCACACTTGCATGATCACAAACTTTCGTTGGACGTCAAGCTTTATGGCGTCGTTGCCGGGGAGGCAACGTGTTTGTTTATTTTAGGACCTTCGAACCCTTGAGTCTAGTTCATATCCCTACCTCGCGATAGTTTTCGCATTCTACTTTTTCGTTTTCATTTTCTATTTTTGTTTTTTCTGTTTTATTCTGTTTCTATCCCACACTTGCTTCACGGGTGTTTGTTGCTTTCCATGCGCGGGAACACAAGGAGTCTTGACGACTTGATTCCTGTTGATCCAGAGATAAACGCCACCCTTAGGTGTCTGGTCGTAGAGAAGAGAAGAAGAGAAAAGTCTGAAGCCATGGGGGAGAATACCCCACCGCATAAATCCCTGCTGGAGTACTCGATGCCCTCCATCGGGTCCACCTCCTCCATTCGACCTCCGGCTATTTTAGCCCAGAGCTTCGAGCTTAAGCCGTCACTAGTGACGTGGATCCAGCAGGATCAATTCTCTGGGGCACCCATGGAGAACTCTATTGAACATCTGGACTCCTTCCTAGAAAAGTGTGACACATTCCGGATTAATGGAGTCACAACTGAAGCAATCCGTCTGAAGTTATTCCCCTTCTCTCGGCGGGATAAGGCCAAGCAATGGCTTATGGGGAAGGACCCGAACACCTTCAACACCTGGGAGAATCTCTCGAATGCGTTCTTGACTAAGTTCTTCCCTCCGGGGAAAACGATGAAGCTGAAGAGTGAGATCTCCTCCTTCTCCCAGACCAGCCACGAGTCCATGCATGAAGCTTGGACGAGATACAAAGAGATGCAGTGGAGATGCCCTCATCACGAGCTTCCAAAGTGGCAGATTATTAATCTATTCTATAACGGGCTGAGGGATGACTTGAAATATTCGATGGACGCCGCGGCTGGGGGGTCCTTCATGTCTAGAAGTGAAGAAGATGCCGGTAATATTTTAGAAAATATGGCATCAAACAATGAGCGGTGGTGTGACGAGCGTGCAACACCTAGATCTGGAGGCATTCATGGAGTCGAGGACGTCTATAAGTTATCTAGCAAATTTGATTTGCTATCGACCCAGATCTCAGCGCTCATGGTAGGAGCCGGAGGTGCCGATACCCAACAAGTATCAGTGGTGGAAGCAGAAGTCCTGGGAGACTTCGAGGGTGGTGACATTTCACCACCGATGGATCAAGCTAGAGCACTTTTCTTCAACCCTACAGGTAATGCGCTATATCCACCTTGGACTAGCTCCAACCCGGTTTATTCTCCGAATAACCGGAACCACCCCAATCTTAGCTATCGGGCACCGTACCAGTAACTTCAGCAGCCGCAGCAACAAGTATATCGGCTGCCTAGGCAACAGCAGCAGCAACAGTATCAGCATCAGCAGCCTCCACAGGTGTACCAGCAGTATCCACAAAGGAACCAGTAGCCCATGCAGCAGCAGCAGCAATATGGTCAGCAGCGTGCTATCTCCCCGGTTGAGTCCCTCTTGACTCAGTATATCACAAACAAAGAGAAGATCAATTTGAAGCTGGAAATAGGGCAGAGAGCTCTCACCGACCAAGTAACCCAGCTGGGGTTACAGGCGGCGAACCTTCAAATGTCGCAAAATCAATTGCCGCCACAACCGGAAGTTAACCTGAGGGGGGCAAATCATACTTTAGCACTTCCTCATGAATATGTGAATGTGTCCGCTATCGTCATTAGAAGCGGGACAGAAATCCCTACAAGAGTGCCCGCCAAGGAACCGGAAGCGCCGTTGGTCTTAGAGCGACCAATTGAAAAAGCCAATGACAACGGAGCTCCATCACCAAAGAATACGACTCCGGAGGGAGTCCCTGTAGAAGAGAAGAAGAAGGCAGAGGAGGAGAACCTTAGAGTATTCAAGCCCGTTGTGCCTTTTCCACAACGACTTGCCAAGGCTAAAATTGATGAAAAATACGGCAAGTTCTTCGCTATGGTCAAGGATTTGAGTTTGCAGATCCCGTTCCTCAAAGCCATAGAGACGATTCCTTCATATGCGAAATTTTTAAAAGATTTGGTGACAAGGGGATCCAGAAAGGATAAGGTCGTTCTCACGGCAGAATGCAACGCTCTCATTCAGAGAGCGAATCCGCCGAAGCTAAAAGACCCGGGAAGTTTCTCCATCCCTTGTGCGATTGGGAAAGTAAAAATCCATCAGGCGCTCGTGGACTTAGGAGCGAGTGTCAGTCTAATTCCCCTGTCACTATACAGGAAGATAGGGATGGGAGCCTGGAGCCCACAGGTATGACACTTCAGTTAGCCGATAGATCGGTCAAATACCCGGTGGGAATCATAGACGACCTGCCTGTTAACATCAGTGGAGTGCAAGTGCCAGTAGACTTCGTGGTGATGGACATGCCTGAAGACACCCATACACCCATCATCCTTAGACGGCCCTTCATGGCCACTGCTGGCATGCTAATAGACGTGAATAAGGGGAAGCTTTCCCTTAATGTTGGCGACGAAAAGGTCTAGTTTGACATGGGTTTAACTATGAAGCACCCCCCGGATGAAGCCGGTTGCAATATGCTGGATAATGAAGAAGAAAGAGCTGTGGAAGCCGGGGCCTGGGAAATTCTCTCAAGGAACCCCCCCCCCCCCCCCCCCCCCCCCCCCCCCCGACAGCTTGGGGGACCTTGAAGAGCATGACGGTCTGAAAAAGAAAGATGTTTCTGGGGAAGCGGATGCGACATATACGATCCCTCCCGGGTTCCAAAAAGCTCCTCCGACGAGAAAAAAGGGGAAAGAGCCCATGGGGCTTACCGGTGATGAGATCCGAATCTTGAAAAGAGTGGTGGTAGATGCCAATATAAGGGAGAAGCCCCCTGATACCATCAACGGAGGGAGGATCGTCAAGCAAGTCTACTTGTCACCGCCGACGACACCAAGGGCCACCAATTCAGAATCTGAAGGGATGCCAAACTTAGGGCATCACCCCGTCCACCTTGAAAATCATCTACAGTCATCGAGCAAACGACGTTAAACAAAAGCGCTTCATGGGAGGCAACCCATGCTCTAAACTTTCATCTTTGTTTTTAGTATTATTTTTAGCTTTATTTTTCCTATTTTGATAAATAAATCCAGCCACGGGAACTTTCATTGAAGGACTTAGGCCATTTTTGGACTTTTGCGGGAAACAAGCCCCCAACCGATCGGGTGATCCCTCAACTGATCGGATGGGACGTATCAGAAAGTGGCATATATCTGTTCATCCACGAACCGGTCGGGTGAAGCTAACTGAGACAGGGTGGCAGACCGTGTGAAAAGAGCAGAATTCTCGGAAAATTTGGGACTTAATCAACCGATCGGTTGATAGAAGCATGGTCGTGTGACTGACCGGGTGAGCTGCACAGAAGTCTCGGGAAAAATTGTGAAGCGGCCAACCGATCGGGTGAAAATTCACCCGATCGGTTCGCCTGTAGCCTCTTTTCAACAGAATTTTCGACATAATAACCAACCGATCGGGTGAAAACTCACCCGATCGGTTCGACTTAAACCCTATAAATACCCCCCGCCCTCACCCGTTCATTTCACTTCACCCGTTTCGACTTCTCCTTCGCCGTTTCACCTTCCCTCTCCTCCAACCGGCCAGATTTCTCCCCCAACCAACCTCCAACCTCCCTCAATCGATCTCTCCACTTCCTATTTCCTTCTCTCCATCGATCTCCCTCTCTCGCTCTTCCATTTAACCCAAGAAAACCCCTAATTTCTGCCCCCCCCCCCCCATTTTCGAAAATTTGCTGAAAAGAAGTGCCGCGGCTTCACACTCCCTCTCATTGCCCTGCGTTGGGTGATCTACGAGCAAGGATTGTCATCTCTACTGGGTAACTTCGCTCCTTAGCTCCATTTTCAATTTTTGCCCGAGTATTACTATTTTTCTCGATTACCTGTGTTTGTGTGCATTTATCATATCCTACATTCACTCATGCACACACACTCACATGGCCCAGGATCAAGATAAGAGTAAGGGTATTATGCGTGAGGAGGGGTCGTCTCGCAAGAGACGAAAGACCACACGTCCACCACACTCACGCCATGCTCATGCACAGCCTGCACAACCCCAGCCCCTACCCCAACCAATTATCCCAGCTGAGGACCCTATGATGGGTCCGCGTGGCTACCGTTTTTTGAGTCAGGAACAAAAAGATTTTTATCATAGACTCGATGCACGGGGGCACCTATCCACCAAATTTGCCCATGCCCAAACGCTTATCGATCTCGGTGTGTTCACCGAGGTCGAGACTCTCTTCGCCAATTTCGGTTGGATAGCTTTCCTGATCGCCACCGCGGTATCCCACCCCTCCCTCACACTTGAATTTTTATCATCCCTTGTCTGTGAGTCGGGGTCGATCGTCATTTTCCGCGTCCGTAACAAAACCATTCGCACCTACCTGAATACTATTAATAACATCTTTAGTTTCCCCATCCTTGGGGATGACGCTATCCGTCCCTACGGGTATCCCCCCGAATTCGACGTCGATCAATTTTGGTTTCGCCTCACCCTACATGCTCACTATCCTCGAGGAAAGGCCAAGGCCTCCTCCATCATTCACCGCATATTCTGCCTGGCCCATCGAATCATATCCTCCACATTCTTCCCCATGGATGAGTCAGGTACCGTGACCATCCCTGATCTTTTCATTTTATGGGCCATGACCTTTCCTTTTGTTCGTGGTGATGACGAGATTGCTTTTAGGGCCCATGTCATTCCCATTCATGTCGGTGCTTGGCTTATTCACAAGCTTCTTGAGATTAGCCGCGCCGGAAAGGGCAAGCTTTGTTACGGGGGGCCTTATTACTATCATAGCTTCATATCCCCAATTCAACATTGCCATCCCCCGAGATTTGCCCACTGTCGCAGGACCTACACGTTTAGATCTTGATGTCCTGCGGCACATACACATGATCAAGCCCCGCCCCGATGGTCGTTTCACTTTCCACTACAGACACCCCCTAGCTCCCTTTACCATTCTGCCTAACCCCGCTCGCATGACTATCCAGCATGTGGTAGATTGGTCATTTTCTCCCGATCCAGATTTTCTGGGGGGGGTTACGTCTTCCATTCCTTCCCCAGGGCGCACCTAGACCACCTTCCCCTGTCGCCCACTTAGGCGAACAGGAT
The DNA here is from genome assembly GCA_030789695.1 of Scilla litardierei. Classification (NCBI taxonomy): domain Eukaryota; kingdom Viridiplantae; phylum Streptophyta; class Magnoliopsida; order Asparagales; family Asparagaceae; genus Scilla; species Scilla litardierei. The sequence continues at coordinate 102,470,227 of CM061136.1, forward strand.
ATCCCTGCGTCCCTGGGAGGCTCTGGGGCTGGCCCTAGTCATACCATCCCGGCTCCTGTCCCTATCACTTTCGAGGCTCTGAGTGAGGCCCTTTTAGGCCTAGCCTCTGGTGCCGACATGACCACTGCCGCTGGCACCACTTCCACCTCCCGTCCAGCCTTCACTTCTTCCGCCCACCATGCTGCCTCCGCTCGCCTCTCTCTCGAGGCTGAGCTAGCTTCACTACACGCTCGTGCTTCGTCCTCCACCCCCTCGGACCCATCCTCTTCGATCTTATCTCACCCATATTTCCTCGCACTTGAGAGGACGTGGCCGCCATCCTCCACATTCTCACTCACGTTCACAGACCACTTCCACCTACACCACCACCCACTCCACCCCCTCACCTCCACCATCACACTCTTCACCTCCCCCATCACACACATCACCATACCCATCACCCCCATCACATTCATCACCATACCCACCACCACCCACTGCATGTATGGGGTGACGGTAGTGGAGGGTTGACGGCGGTGGTCGTGAGTGGAGGTGAAGTGGCAGGAACGGAAACAGTGGTGGGGGGAGGGGATGGTCGCACCACCCTCCACTGCCGTCACCCCATACGTGCGCCGCAAGAAATTGCAGGTGCGTTCGCGATCACTTCCCCCACCATCCTCTTCTGTCGCCGTATCTACCCCATCTACCACTGTATCCACCCCATCTACCACCGCTTTGGTCGCCATTTCCCTTCCACCCACCATCACCACTACCACACCACCCATCGTCCACACATCCACACCCATCCACACCCATCCTGCACCCCTCTCCCCACTTCTTCGCACACCCCCCACCTCTCCCCTCCGCACCCCTCCATTTTCTACCTAGGAGGACAAGGACGATTTCTCTCCTGCTTTTTGATTTCTTTTGCTTTTCCGATCTTCCCCTTGCATATTTCTGCATCATCATGAGCATATCATATTGCTAGCGCTATCATATCCAGCTTGGGGGAAGTCGACTTTTGTGTGTGTTTTGTCATGTTCTTTCTGTGTGTTGTGTTTGTTTATTTATGTCGTGTGGTGTGCTTTTCTATCGTTCATTTTCTGTATTTCTTTTTCCTCTTTCTTTATTTTCCTTTTTCGTATGTGTGCTTTTCTTATTTTTCATCTCTTTTTGAGTCGGTGCGTATTCCCGACCCCCCTGTTTTCGTTGCCCTCCCGTATTTACTTTTATTGCATTGAGGGCAATGCAAGTTTCAGCTTGGGGGAGTCACACTTCGTGCGTCGTTTTGTGTCTGTTTCTTTATTTTGAGTCATTTTCACCGTGTTTTTATTTTTCTTTCTTTCCTTTTTCTCCTCTCTCTCTCCTAGAGATGACCCCAAATGATGAATTGCCACAGAATCACACACACACCTAGCATGGCTTCGATAATCACATTCACTGACCCTAGGAAGCTGAGTCCTCTTGCATTTCATGCATCGTACGTGGGTCCATTTTGCTTTTGTGTGAGTCGTGTGTCGTATCTAGCTTACGGTGTGCTTCTATTGTGTGATTTTGATTTATATACCTGTCCTGGAATGACCCCTAGATTATCATATTACGATTTGAATATGCGGTATTTGCTTCTCCTGTCTGCTTCTATATGCATGCTATATTTATATCGTATATTTCATTTCACATGTGTCAGGATTCCACAGTTAGGACTAGGATAACCCATTTGGCATATGCTCTGATTAGCGAAGAAAATCTCTCTTGCCCAAAGGTCTAGAATCCGATTTCTTTTTTTATTTTACTTGTGCAAATCCCCTCGTCGTGTACCGTTCTCCCACTTGGGAGAGTACACACTTGTATATACCCAAAAGTCCAAAAATCCAAAAAAAGAGAGAAAAGAAAAACTGTAACGACCAGTTTTCACGATGTGTTTTATCCGTAATCTCTCGTGTGTTTATTCTTCTTCGTATCCGTAGTTAGGCGTCACTGTCCCCGTACCCGTACACGTTTCCGTACCCGTATCCTTTTCTGTCCGTCACACTTACTATTATCATTATTAATATCCCCTCTTAAAAAAATTATTTTGAAAAAAATGGTTATCTTAAAAATTTGTTTTAAATTCTGATTTAGAATTCAAAAATTCAAAGATTTGATTTTCAAATTTTTAAAGGTCAAATGAAAACTTGCCATGTTTGAGCCCATTTAAACTTATTTACTTGCTATTAATTCCTAATAAACCCTAGCTTTTACTACCTAGGCCGAACCCTACACCGAATCAACATCCACGCACACACCCTTGAACAAAAAAAAACAAAAGAGAAAGTTAAATTTGAAACTTAAAACCCCAGACCCTAGTTCACGTGAGCAGCCAACCTTCTTTAGGGAACATAGGGCTACTCTTTGTTTTCCCCTACAACACATATGAATGTGAGATGATAACAAAAAAAATAGGAGAAAACAAACCTGACCTAAACCTATGTTCACGTGCTGTCCCCATCTCATAGCCCTACATTTCTTTATAAATAAACCCTAGAATAACAGCTAGCCCTAACATCAGCTACCCTACATTTCCTATATATAAATATATATATATATAACCCTAGGTTGCTTTCGTTTTCTCTTCAACACCAAGCCCAGCCGCCCCCTATCTTGTTTCTCTCCTCGTAACCAAAACCAACGGCGCCCAGGCTTTGCAGCGGCCATCCCCTTGTCTCCGCCGAGCTCCACTTCATCGCCCCATGCCCTACTCCTCCGACGCATCCTCAGGCCAACGCCGTCGCCCCTCTCCTCTTCTCCCCATCTCATGGCAACACCCCGAGACCCCTGACACCGGAGCAACTCCCCACAGGCCGTCGGCAAGCCTTTCCCCCACCCACGCCATCACAAACCCGCCTGAACTCCGACCAAGCACCCTCTCTCCGTCGCGACGCCGCCCAGTCGAGCCGCCTGCACCCCCGCTGCCTCCCCTGAGGCATCTCCGCTGCCGTCCCCCATCGCCTCGTCCTACTCCTTGCCTCGGAGTCATCACCGTCCCTCCGACAACCTCAAAGCCGCCTGCGAGAGCCCCTCATCTCTACTTCGACAGATCACAACGTCGCCGTCCCCGTCCCCGGACCGAACTCCTCCTCTTGAGCTCACTGCAAAGGAAAAGAAAGGAAGCTGGATAACAGAAGAGGGAATATGGAGAGAGGGTAAGTCTTCTCTATTATAAACTTTTATTATATAGTAATAGCAGCATCATGGGTAGCATAGCACGTGGCTCTTTCGGAAATATCCTGGGAAGAGTATTGAATTGTTTATAAGCTGATGGATGTAAATATAAGATGTTAGGGTACTTTATATAACATTATATGATGAGTATATGTTACTTCATGATCATTCATGTATAGGACTTTTACGTAACAGTATGTTATTACAACTAGTGCCTTCTATATTATCATTACACTATGTTGCTTGGAAATGACAGATTATTATTTTGAAGTTATATTAGAACAGTACCTTATGTTAACATATTAGTTATATATATATTAGTTTTGATAATTACTCAGATCCTTTGGCTTTATACCATTTATCTGTTGGCACAGATAATTACGTACGTCTAATTGCTACCGCCTGGACCCCCGAAGCCAGCTACAACAGGCAAGTGTGCAATCAAATATGAATTTTTGAAATTGATGAACATTGCATCATTTTTACTTTAATGTGTATATCTTGTAAACTGCACGTATGATGACATGTGAAAATGTTTTTATAATGTTCTAGACCAAAAATGTGACTTTGACATATAACTCGACACGTGTTAAATTTAAACATTGGCAAAGTACATCGTTCTATGTAAAATGTTCATTAAACCAACCTGCTCGACATTCCTTGTATTTATTGTAGATGTGGTAAAATAAGAATATTGACAACATTTAAGGCATGTACATCTTGCTTGGTCACTAAAGAGAGTGACATCGTGAAAATCGTGTGCCTCGAAGGCGGAATCGTGAATTCGTGATATCGTGTGAGTCGACTAGGCCGGCTCGTGTTCCGGCAAACTTTTGGGTATGGTTAGGGTTGAGCGGCCACTGGGCGTATGAAAGGTACTCTCCTCAAGAGCACCACCCGCACGCGGTGGGTTAGCGTCAATCACGGTAAGCCCCCGTGAGAGGAACGACCTTCTCATCACGACCTAAAGGCGTGTACCCTAGATTAGAATGCTAACTCTTGACATGAAAACTTGCAACGCTAACTTGGTCTCATGAAAATCGATATGCAAACGAACTCACAGAGAAATACCTTACTTTAATTCTTGCAACTACTTAGAACTACATGCTAGGGATGTTTACTTTTCTTTTCAGTATAATTGTCATTATTAAATTGCTGCAGTCACCTCTTTAAAATATCTAATGCTTCTTAAATTCATATCTGTCGTATATCTTGCCTTGGGATGCTAATCTTTTCTTGCAGACCTTGCTGACATACATTCATGTTTTTGTATGTATGTTAGATACCGAGTTTGAACACTAGGAAGATTCTCTCGAGACGCATGATTTTGAGGGCTAGAGTCCGCCGTAGACGCCGAGCCGCTTTCTGCGGAAGACTAGAGCCCCTTTTCCGTCCCTACTTTGAGTTTTGGCTTTAGTACCTTGTAGTAGGATTAGTGTTTTGTTGTAGTTTTCTTTTTGGCCATGCTGAGGCCCAGTTGTCTTATTTCTTGTACGAACAATTCTGGAAGTGCTCTTTTTAATTTAATGACATGTTTTCTGATTGTTCTGATATGCAAATGCAAGAACCTCACATGTGTTTTTATCACAGACGCTTATTGAACTCGAGCTTCACCGCTCCAGTTTAAGCGGACCGCGTAACGCTCTCGCTTCCGGTGTCTTTTGGGAAGCGGGGCGTTACAAAAACCCAAAAAAAGAGTAGAAACGAGAAAAGAAATATATATATATATGTGTGTGTATAGCCAAAAACCCAAAAAATATACATATATCCCAAACCCAAAAAAAATTGATGTGTGAATATTTTCCTACCTATCGACAATAAAGGGAAGGCGAGAATTTGCACCGGGTGTTCTTCTCCACATCATCTCAACCCCCATCGTGTTCGAAGACACTTGGAATAGGGACCTTCTAGCTATTATCTAGGCTGTAGTGAGGTGATTTCCTAGTCCCTAGTTGTGGAGTCCCTGACGCATGATACAATTCGATTCTTACTCTGTTCTGATGCATGCTTGAGCTATATATTCGCCGCTTATTTCAAATCGAATCGATATTTGGGTCTTTTCTTGGATATGCGCATATAAAGCTTTATTGCACATTGTAGATAGTAACACCGTCTACTAGCACGCGACCACACTCACTTGCGCTTCATCGCGTAGGCCCACGACACTTGTTTGGACTCGTTTTCTTTGGTTTAGTGTTGTGATTTGTCGCTTGCTTGCTTGGTGTAGCATTTTCGATTTTGTTGGCCCTGACGGGCGATTTAGGATTTTGATTTCTCTTTTTCTCTCTTTCTCTCTATTTTCTACCTCCGAGCTCCTACTCTCACTCGTCTTCCTCGAGGACGAGGAAGGGTTCAGCTTGGGGGATTTTGACGTGTGTGTATATTTTATATATTCACACACGTCTTCTTCGTGTTTTTCTGTTATTTTCTGTCGTCCCGTATCCATTTTCTCGTGTTTTCTAGTTTTCTTTCACTCTTTGGTGTTTTTGTGTATTTGCAGGAGATCGCCAGTGTAGGGGACACATAACGAAGATATCATAAGTCCCCGGAGCAACGGGAGAAGTCACGCGCGATCTAGAGGGTCAAACGACAAAGATTGCCATCTTTCAACCCCCACCCGATCGGTTGGACGCAGCCAACCGATCGGGTGATGCACGCGTGCATGACCCGGACAACAGCTGAAGCACAGTGAGGGTCAACCGACCGGGTCGCCGACCGGTTCATCCCAACAGAGTTCTCGGGAAATTGGAGCTGAATTCCAACCGATCGGGCGACCTTCACCCGATCGGTTCATCTGTAGCCGATTCTTCCAACAGACAACCCGGAGAGCTCACCCGACAGCCCGCTAACCGTGCCAAGTCGACGCAAGTTTCTGTTCTTTTGGGCGATATTTCCAACCGATCGGTTGATTATTCAACCGATCGGTTCACCTGATGACCGCAAGATCCAAACGACGAGCCGCTTGTGCCAACCAATCGGGTCACGTGAGCGGGTGAAGTTTCTGAAAACCGCAGCCGAAGAACGTAGCAGCTCATCCGATCGGTTGATACTTCAACCGATCGGGTGAAGTCGTTTTCTAAAAATATCTGCCTAGGTTTTCCAGAAACGGGAGCTGTGTATTTTTTTGTCTTTTTTCCCTATTGTGACGGTTGGAATTTTATAGTTATTTGTAAGTGTTCTGATCTTCATAAAAATTTGATATTATCTTAATTGCATCGCTACTACTCCATTTCAATTGTCTGATTATGATTCTAACGTCGATTTTCATTAAGATTGCTTTTTAGCTAAAATGTGTGAGTAGTTCACAAATCTTGGATTTTGGTGGAAACCCCTTCGTGGGTTCTCCCTGATGCGTCCATAGGACTAGGATTTCGATAGAGATTAGGAATCTATTGGTTACGCGGGGTGTTTCATTGTCATCGGCGGGAAAAAGACCGCCTTTGACCGTCGGGCCAAGGGGGAATAAACTTGGCGGTTGACTCCCTAGCCATAGCTAACGCCCTTAGTGTAGACATCGAATCCTAGCGCACGGGAGCGGCAGAATGAGATGTTGGGAGTCATCATTGTGAGCTTAGTGCTCCCGGAGTTGGTCAATGTTAATGGACATGGGAATGCCCACTGACCGAAACAGGGTAGTCCGGCGTATCATCCTGGGCACCGACCGGAATATCGGGCCCGTGGGACGCTGGTATCACTCTTAGAGGCAACGTCTCACCACTAAACCCTAATTCCGATTGTAATCCTATCCGTTGGGCATAATAGCGAGAACACATGATAGGGTGGAAACCGAAGTCCCAGGTTTCCCTTTATATTGTTTATCCCCCGTATTTACATTCCGTGACAAACCATCTATCGATTCGGGCTAGCTCACCCCTAGGGTGAATTGGTTCCTTTTAGAAACAAGCACAACCACGCCTCCCTGTGTTCGACCCCCAAGCCACACTACAACACCGTGCGCTTGCGGTATAATTATTTTAAATCTGGTATCCCCCAATCCTGTTGCACACTTGCATGATCACAAACTTTCGGGGGACGTCACGTACGTATTATGGTGTTAACAGTAAGGTTTTTGGTATATAACATAAGTTATAAAAACAGTACACCTATTACATAAGCAACGTTGTGCAAGTTAGGTTTGATATTATTTAATTCGTAAGGATCATTTAGCTGATAGTAAATCCATTGACGCATATAAATTCATGCCTCTCTAACGATCGTGTGGGCACCCAAAATCACTCCATTCAGGCAAGTATTTTTATCGTATGCCAACTTTAAGATATAGCGTACGTCGTTAATACTGTCAAATAACAACTTCTTAAAAGTATGTAGCTAATATATAGCGTACGTCGTTAATACTGTCAAATAACAACTTCTTAAAAGTATGTAGCTTAATAGCATTTGAACTGATTCAACGGACCAGGTGATGAGTTTCAATTATTCATGTTCGTTTGCTTTTATTACCAAATGTTTTTGGCCATTCTAAATATATACATAGAATGCTCTTATTGCAGGTTGCCCATTATTTGTGTCACCTTATTCCTGGCTTGTACACCCTAATGAATTGTGATATTGGGCCCTCGGGGCATATACGGAAAATTGGACCCAAGTGGCATTTATGGAATATTGGGTCATGTGGCATGCATTGAACTGTACATACACATATTAACACTTTTGGGTGGAGTAGTCCATTGTAGTAGAGGTCGAAATGCTGGATTTCAACCCACAAATAATTTGACCATCGCCCAGATGGGATCGGTAAGTACAGAGCCATGGGTAACTCCCATTGGTTTGAGTGTAATTGTAGTTTCTTCCGCCCTCTGACATTGGGCTTGTCACTAGATAAGGAGATTGAATGACGCAGCATTTTACTTCTGTTGTTGCTATCATAAATTGGGTAACCTGCTAACTCCTCTTACCATGCTCATATGTACTTGCCATGCTTATTACACGTTACTCTAGACTTTGCCATGCTCACTACTTTGCACGTTACACTTTGTCATGCTTACTACACGTTACTCTGTACACCACACTTTGCCATGCTCACTACTTTGCACATTACACTTTGTCATGCTTACTACATGTAACGAATGGTTTTCATGTATCTGGATTATTTATATTATATATATGTTTTGGTGGATTTTCTCCTTATGCCTGGTTTTCGTCTCCGTAGCTTTCACTTTCGATCATTTCGTCGTGATTTTCTAGCTTCTTCCTTAGAATCGTTGATCTTGGAGTAAGTCATTCGTGACGGGCTTCATATCGGTCATATCTTATTATTAGATCAAGCCTAGGAGTCTTAGGAATCGATCCCGGAGCTTCGCGCTCCATTTCGGCACTTTCTGTGCATGTTAGCCGGTACAAGAAGGGGAACCGACCGACTAGATGACGATTTAGTCGGTCGGCAAACCTTCATGGACCGACTAGTGGGCTTTGTTAATTATTCAAGAGTTACTGTTTATCGTTAGTCGGTCTAAGAACATTTGTCGACCGACTAGGTTACAAACTAGTCGGTCAGCAATCGTTCTTTAACCGACTAGCTCTATAATCATTTTTGATACCAAGTACTATTCATTCTTAGTCGGTCTAAGAACGTTCGTCGACCGACTAGATGAGAAACTAGTCGGGCAGTAGTTGTTCTTTGACCGACTAAATCTAAATCCTATTTTTCGTCAGGAGTTACTGTTTACACTTAGTCGGTATGCGTTGGTCAACCGACCGACTAGTTCCCAAACTAGTCTGTCAGAGGTTGCCCTTTGACCGACTAATCAGTGTCGAAACCCTAATTTCTGGGTAGCCGCCGGATTCTTCCTATAAATAGACCCGATCACTTTCACTTTCTTTCTTTTCTCCTGAGCCATTGTCTTCCCCAAATCCTTCTCCATCTTCCCCAAACCCTTCCTCCTTCATCTCAAGCCTATCTCCAGCATCCCAAGCTCCATCTCACCTCCATTGGCCAAGCTTCAATCTCCTCTTCAAAACCCCCTTTAATCCATTTTTCTCCAGATTTTCCTCGTCATTTCAGATCTGAGCCGTGGTTGCTCGGCGTCGATCTTCCGCTTCTATACGGTAGTGTTCGATCCTTTACTGTTTTCACAACCCACCTTGATATTGTGAAACCCTAATAAAAATGGTTATTAGACATCATAGGATTCAATTAAGAAACCGGTTCTAGATATCCTTTCTAATGTTGTTTCTCTATAGCAGTGATCCATTCACCGTAGATAACATTTGTGTGACGTGCTTGTCGACCATCCTCGTCGGTATCAGGAAAGTGAAACTTGCATCTCTTGATTTGGGCCATGTCTTAGGCCATTGCCTTGCTTTAGCGTAAAAGAGACTAGACGGTGAAAGGATAGCCGTCTGGACGCCATTGACCTAGCTTGACAACGAAGCTTGGTCCGTCACCTTCATCATGCTTGTATGTCACGTTTAATTTCACTTAACGGTACGCGTATTAACTGTTCATGTCATCCATGCATCTTTTAACTTCCATGTTTAATTTAAATTAACGGTACGCGAATATCTGTTCATGTCATTGCATTTTGCCTGTCATGTTTAAATTCAATTAACGGTACGCGAATATCTGCTCATGTCATTGCATGCTTGAACACTCATCGTGATTGCGTAGCATCGCTACATATTAGTGCTACTTGTTCCGGCTAGGCACCCGTTTTGCGGGCACAACCCTAGGCCAATTACAAATCTGGCTCGTGGTCCAGAAAACGAGCTCAATACAGCCTGCGGGCAATATGGCACTCGCCTATGTGTGAGTGATCCCTTGTACTTGAATACAGCCTGCGGGCAATAGGGCACTCGCCTGTGTGTGAGTGATCCCTTGTACTGGAATACAGCTTGCGTGCAATAGGGCGCTCACATGTGTGTGGGTGATCCCTTGTACTTGTTACTTGACGATACAGGTCACACCTACCACTTGTTACTTGCTACTTGTACTTCACTTGTTACTTCCAAACGATACTTGAAATGCCATGCACCATACTTTAACTGCTAGGTTGTTAGTTTACCTTTCTTTCAGTTTCCTTGCACAAGTCTTTCGACTTGCTGACATGTGCCCCTTTTCTCTTTTGGGTGACACATGTTAGATCCCGAGCCTGAGTTTGTCACTGAGGACGTGGTGTTTGCTGACGCTGAGTCAGAACCCGCGTTGACCGAGGACTTCGTGGACACTGGAGATCAGTCTTTGTGTCCTCGTTGAGCTTTCCCTTTTGTTTTAGACTGCTTTTAGTTATCGGTGCGTAGCACCCATACTATGTTATGTTTGTTTTGTTGGCCGTGTGTTAGGCCTTTAGACTCTTTCCTTTTAGCCTGGTGGCTTTTCTGGATGTTGAACTTAATTTTAATGTTGGAAAAATTCCGAGATTTGAGATTTTATTTCTGTCTCTCCTTGTGTTATTATTGTTGTTCCGATTGTGGTTACAAGGACCTGCTTATGTTTTATTGACGCTTATCGGGTTTGGGGCTTCACAGCTCCACTCTCGTGCGGACCTTTTCACGTCTCGCCTCCATTTTAGGGAAGCGGGGCGTGACAGGTTTTGTTGGTGGCCCATGCAGGTCTTTCTGTAACTGCAAATATCGGAATAACGATAATAATATTAGAATGTCCAATAAACTAAGTTCGACATCCGAGTCATAAGCTATGAGTCTAATCTGCTTCGCTTTCTGTGTCATTAGATGGCAGGAAGGCGATTTACCCGTGGTGGTGGTAGTGCGCCCCCTCATGACGAGGAGCCTGAACAGGAGCCCACCAATGGGGAGATGATGCAGATGATGCTTCAGATGATGCAGGTGCAGCAGGGCGTGCTCCTGCAAGTCCGGAATGCTCCAGTTGTTCGGGGTGCTCGGGCAATCCAAGATGCCCCTCGCTCCGAGCCGGGAGCGAAGCAATTTCGGGAGCTGGGTCCCGCTTATTTTGATGGGTCTGAGGGTCCTCTGGCTACCGATGAGTGGATTCGGAACATTGAGGATAATTTGAAGATGGCGAAGATCGGCCCGGCTGGATGGGTTGATCTGGCGAAGAGGCAACTCAAGGATAACGCTCGGAACTGGTGGGATGCGGAAGAGAAGATGTTGGTGGAGCCGATAGCTTGGGCTACCTTTAAGTCCAGGTTTGATGAGGAGTTCTTTCCGAAGGCTGCTAGGAAGGAGATGCTGCAGCGTTTTATTGAGCTGAAGCAAGGGAGCACGATGGTGGATCAGTACCACCAAGAGTTCACTAGGCTGAGTCGGTTCGCACCGAAGATGGTGCAGGATGCTGATGAGAGGGCTCAGAGGTCCCTCCAGGGACTTGCCTTGGAGCTTCAGAGTTTTGTGACCTCTTCTGACCTGGAGACATATCAGAAGGTTCTGATTTCTGCGAGGTGGCAGGAGTTGAATTTGAACCAGAGGAGGGGACATGTTTCAGGAGCTGGGAAGAGGCCTGTGGAGCAGGTCAGAGCGGCGGTTAGACCTGGATTCAGGCCTATCCAGCCTGTTCAGTTCAAGAGGCCATGAGGGCCTATTCTGAAGACTTGCCATTTCTGCGGCAAGACCGGGCACCTCAGGGATCAGTGTAGGAGGTTCCTGGGGCAGTGTATTGTCTGCGGAGATCCTGCCCATACCATCAGGGAGTGCCCCAAGTCGAAGCAGCCTTGGCAGGCACCTATTGCAGCACAGCTGTTGCAGCAGCGAGCTCCTGTGCCCGTTGGACGTGGAGCACCCCTTGTTCTGCAGAGACAGGCCTTTCAGCAGGCGGTTCCGTCGAGAGGGCAGGCTTTCCTGATGACTGAGGAGGAGAGCATGGCCGTGGATGAGGTTATCACAGGTAACTTCCCTCCTAGCTGTTTCTTCCTTAGTTATGATTGATTGTTAGTTATGTTTGGTTGTTTGCTTATGTTTGTTGCTAGAATAGGATTTGATTGTTAGACTGTTTGTTAGGTGTGGTTTTGGTTTGCACATTTCCTGCACGAGTCCTCTTTGACTCAGGTGCGTCGATGTGCATTTTGGCCCGGAGCTTCGTGGAGAAGCATTCCTTGTTGACGTCCCCTCTTCCCAAGAGTTGGAATATCGTCACAGGAAATGGCGTGGTCTCGATGCATCTTGGTTGCAATTCTTACCCGTTGGTGGTTTGTGGACATGAGCTTTATGCTGATTTCATTGTCCACGACATCATCAACTATGATGCGGTCCTTGGGATGGATTGGCTTGCGAGCTTCTATGCTACGATCGACTGTCGGAAGAAGAAGGTGGTGTTCGAGATTCCCAGACACCCAGTATTTGAGTTCAGTCGTGAAAGCAGTTCGCTTGGTCCGGTCAAATTTCGGGCCAGACCAGTGGAGGTTGTGGCTATGCAGATGGAGTTGGAGAGGCCAGCTGTGGTGCGAGATTTTGATGACGTCTTCCCCGAGGAGATGTCTAGACTGCCGCCTGATCGGGCTTTGGAATTTTCTATTGATCTTATTCCGGGAGCGCAGCCCATTTCGAAGGCACCATATCATATGGCGCCAGCAGAGTTGGAGGAGTTGCGTAGGCAGTTGGATGAGCTTATGCAGAAGGGTTATATCAACCCTAGTGTGTCTCCGTGGGGGGGCACCGGTCTTGCTGGTGAAGAAGAAGGATGGTTCGCGTCACATGTGCATGGACTATCGGGAGCTGAATGCGGTAACCATCAAGAATAAATACACGTTGCCTCGCATCGATGATATTTTTGATCAACTTGGAGGATCGAGGGTGTTTTCTAAATTGGATTTGAGGAGTGGTTACCATCAGTTGAAGGTGAAGAAGGATGATGTTCCGAAGACAGCGTACAGGACGAAGTATGGATACTATGAGTTTGTGGTTATGCCCTTCGGCGTAACTAAGGCACCCGCAGTTTTCATGAATTTGATGAACCTGATTTTCTATGACTTTTTAGATAAGTTTGTCGTTATCTTTATTGACGACATTCTGATCTATTCGAAGTCGGAGGAAGAGCATGCCTCGCACTTGAGGACAGTGTTGGAGATTTTGAGGAAGCATCGGATGTATGCTAAGTTTTCGAAGTGCGAGTTTGGGCTGGACAGAGTTGCTTTTCTCGGGCATGTGGTTTCTGGTGATGGTATTTCGGTGGATCCCGAGAAGATTAGGGCCATCAGGGAGTGGCCTGTTCCGCTGTCAGTGTCTGAGATTCGGAGTTTCCTTGGTTTGGCGGGATATTATCGGCGCTTCATTAAGGACTTTTTCCGTATTGCGGAGCCGATGACCAGATTGACGCGGAAGGATGTACCTTTTGTTTGGTCGGGTGATTGTGAGGATGCCTTTGGTGTTCTGAGAGAGAGACTGACGACTGCCCCTATTCTTGCTGTGCCTGATCGCAGCGGTGGATTTGAGATCTTTTGCGATGCTTCTGGCAAGGATCTCGGTTGTGTTTTGCATCCGCATGGACATGTGGTGGCTTATGCATCTCGTCAGCTCAAGGTTCATGAGAAGAATTACCCGACGCATGATTTGGAGTTGGCTGCTGTTGTGTTTGCTCTTAAGATTTGGAGGCACTTCCTGCTGTGTGAGAAAGTGAAGATCTTCACCGATCACAAAAGCTTGAAGTACATTTTTACTCAGAAGGAGCTTAACATGCGATAGCGTCAGTGGTTGGAGCTCATGGCAGATTATGAGATTGATTTGCAGTATCACCCTGGCAAGGTGAATGTGGTTCCTGATGCGCTGAGTAGGCTTCCAGCGGTGATGATTTTGACCTCGTAGTGGAGATTGCAGCAGGATTTTTGCGAGTCTGGTGTGGAGATTGTTCTTCCTGGGGAGGCTTCTTCGTTGATGAGTATGCAGATTCAGTCGACGATCATGGATCGGATCAAGGCTGGCCAGGCTGAGGATCCGAAGCTGGTGAGGATTCGAGAATAGGTTGGAGCCGGGCTGCGGACAGATTTCTTGATTCATGATGATGGCTCGTTGAGGTATGGAGCCAGATTGTGTTTTCCAGCTGGGGATATCAGAGAGGAGTTGTTGGTGGAGGTACACAGTTCGCCGTATTCTGTGCATCCTGGTGGGACCAAGATGTACAAGGATCTTCGTCTGAACTATTGGTGGCATGAAATGAAGAGGAGTGTGGCTCGGAGTGTAGCCAAGTGTTTGGTTTGCCAGCAAGTGAAGGCGGAGCATCACCGTACGGTAGGGTTGCTGCAACCGCTTCCGATTCCAGAGTGGAAGTGGCAACACATCACTATGGATTTCGTGACTGGACTACCTCGGAGTCCAAAGCAGAATGATGCGATTTGGGTGATCGTGGACCGATTGACCAAATCCGCACACTTTATTCCATTCCGAGTAGGACAGTCCACCGAGGCGCTAGCGAGGAGATACATGGAGGTAAAATTCTTTTACTCCCATTCCTATTTCCTTTCCTAGTTTAGATAGTGATGTAACGTGAATCGTGCAGGAGATCGTACGACTTCACGGAGTCCCCGCGAGTATCGTGTCGGACAGAGACACGAGGTTCATATCTCAGTTCTGGTAGAGTTTGCAGAAGAGTTTGGGTATGCGTCTGAGTTTCAGCACGGCGTACCATCCGCAGACGGATGGCCAGTCCGAGAGGACGATTCAGATCTTGGAGGACATGTTGAGAGCGTGCATGTTGGATTTCAAGGGTTCGTGGGAGGACCATTTACATTTGGTGGAGTTCTCTTACAACAACAGCTTCCAGGCGTCCATTGGCATGGCGCCTTTCGCCGCTCTTTATGGGAGGAAATGTCGTTCACCATTGAGTTGGGACGACGTTGGTGATCAGGAGTTGTTGGGACCTGAGATGATTGTAGAGGCTGTGGAGGTTGTCAGGAACATTCGGGAGAGGTTGAGGATTGCTCAGGACTGTTTTAAGCATTGGGCGGATGCTAAACGTCGTCCTTTGGAATTTCAGCCAGGCGACCATGTGTTCTTGAAGATTTCCCCGAATCGTGGCGTGATTCGCTTTGAGAAGCGAGGGAAGTTGAGCCCGCGATACATTGGACCGTTTGACATTCTGGAGAAAGTTGGCGAGGTAGCCTACCGCTTAGCCTTGTCGCCATCTTTGGAAGGAGTTCACAATGTTTTCCATGTGTCGCAGCTTCGTCGATACATTAGCGACCCATCTCATGCTGTGGATTTCTCGGAGATTACCATTCGCCCTGATATGACGTATGACCAGCAGCCAGTGCTGATTCTGGACAGGCGTCAGAAGTCGCTCCGGAACAAGGTTGTTAATCTTGTGAGGGTGATGTGGTGAAACGGCTCACCAGGAGAGTCTACTTGGGAGAATGAGGATGAGATGCGAGAGCGTTTCCCACTTTTGTTCCTGGACACGTGAGTGTTTGGAAATTCCGAGGACGGAATTTTTCTTAAGTTGGGGAGGATGTAACGACTAGTTTTCATGTATCTGGATTATTTATATTATATATATGTTTTGGTGGATTTTCTCCTTATGCGTGGTTTTCGTCTTCGTAGCTTTCACATTCGATCGTTTCGTCGTGATTTTCTCGCTTCTTCCTTAGAATCGTTGGTCTTGGAGTAAGTCATTCGTGACGGGCTTCATATCGGTCATATCTTATTGTTAGATCAAGCCTAGGAGTCTTAGGAATCGATCCCGGAGCTTCGCGCTCCATTTCGGCACTTTCTGTGCACGTTAGCCGGTACAAGAAGGGGAACCGGCCGACTAGATGACGATTTAGTCGTTTGGCAAACCTTCATGGACCGACTAGTGGGCTTTGTTAATTATTCAGGAGTTACTGTTTATCGTTAGTCGGTCTAAGAACATTTGTCGACCGACTAGGTTACAAACTAGTCGGTCAGCAATCGTTCTTTAACCGACTAGCTCTATGATCATTTTTGATACCAAGTACTATTCATTCTTAGTCGGTCTAAGAACGTTCGTCGACCGACTAGATGAGAAACTAGTCGGTCAGTAGTTGTTCTTTGACCGACTAAATCTAAATCCTATTTTTCGTCAGGAGTTACTGTTTACACTTAGTCGGTCTGCGTTGGTCAACCGACCGACTAGTTCGTAAACTAGTCGGTCAAAGGTTGCTCTTTGACTGACTAATCAGTGTCGAAACCCTAATTTCTGGGCAGCCGTCGGATTCTTCCTATAAATAGACCCGATCACTTTCACTTTCTTTCTTTTCTCCTGAGACATTGTCTTCCCCAAATCCTTCTCCATCTTCCCCAAACCCTTCCTCCTTCATCTCAAGCCTATCTCCACCATCCCAAGCTCCATCTCACCTCCATTGGCCAAGCTTCAATCTCCTCTTCAAAACCCCCTTTAATCCATTTTTCTCCAGATTTTCCCCGTCATTTTAGATCTGAGCAGTGGTTCCCGGATCGTTCATCCGTTGCCGTGGTTGCTCGGCATCGATCTTCCGCTTCTATACGGTAGTGTTCGATCCTTTACTGTTTTCACAACCCACCTTGATATTGTGAAACCCTAATAAAAATGGTTATTAGACATCATAGGATTCAATTAAGAAACCGGTTCTAGATATCCTTTCTAATGTTGTTTCTCTATAGCAGTGGTCCATTCACCGTAGATAACATTTGTGTGACGTGCTTGTCGACCGTCCTCGTCGGTATCAGGCAAGTGAAACTTGCATCTCTTGATTTGGGCCATGCCTTAGGCCATTTCCTTGCTTTAGCGTAAAAGAGACTAGACGGTGAAAGGATAGCCGTCTGGACGCCATTGACCTAGCTTGACAACGAAGCTTGGTCCGTCACCTTCATCATGCTTGTATGTCACGTTTAATTTCACTTAACGGTACGCGTATTAACTGTTCATGTCATCCATGCATCTTTTAACTTCCATGTTTAATTTAAATTAACAGTACGCGAATATCTGTTCATGTCATTGCATTTTGCCTGTCATGTTTAAATTCAATTAACGGTACGCGAATATCTGCTCATGTCATTGCATGCTTGAACACTCATCGTGATTGCGTAGCATCGCTACATACTAGTGCTACTTGTTCTGGCTAGGCACCCGTTTTGTGGGCACAACCCTAGGCCAATTACAAATCTGGCTCGTGGTCCAGAAAACGAGCTCAATACAGCCTGCGGGCAATAGGGCACTCGCCTGTGTGTGAGTGATCCATTGTACATGAATACAGCCTGTAGGCAATAGGGCACTCGCCTGTGTGTGAGTGATCCCTTGTACTTGAATACAGCCTGCGGGCAATAGAGCGCTCACATGTGTGTGGGTGATCCCTTGTACTTGTTACTTGACAATACATGTCACACCTACCACTTGTTACTTGCTACTTGTACTTCACTTGTTACTTCCATACGATACTTGCCATGCCATGCACCATACTTTAACTGCTAGGTTGTTAGTTTACCTTTCTTTCAGTTTCCTTGCACAAGTCTTTCGACTTGCTGACATGTGCCCCTTTTCTCTTTTGGGTGACACATGTTAGATCCCGAGCCTGAGTTTGTCGCTGAGGACGTGGTGTTTGCTGACGCTGAGTCAGAACACGCGTTGACCGAGGACTTCGTGGACACTGGAGATTAGTCTTAGTGTCCTCGTTGAGCTTTCCCTTTTGTTTTAGACTGCTTTTAGTTATCAGTGCGTAGCACCCATACTATGTTGTGTTTGTTTTGTTGGCCGTGTGTTAGGCCTTTAGACTCTTTCCTTTTAGCCTGGTGGCTTTTCTGGATGTTGAACTTAATTTTAATGTTGGATAAATTCCGAGATTTGAGATTTTATTTCTGTCTCTCCTTGTGTTATTATTGTTGTTCCAATTGTGGTTACAGGGACCTGCTTATGTTTTATTGACGCTTATCGGGTTTGGGGCTTCACAGCTCCACTCTCGTGCGGACCTTTTCACGTCTCGCCTCCATTTTAGGGAAGCGGGGCATGACACTACATGTTACTCTGTACACCACACTTTGTCATGCTCACTACTTTGCACATTACACTTTGTCATGCTTACTACACTTTACTTTGTACACCACACTTTGCCATGCTTGCACGTTGTCCATACGTTGCTATACTTTTCCTTAAATGTGCTCATGTTACGTTTTCCCTCGCCTTTAAAGCTTTGCAAACTATATATATATATACTATCTTATCGAGGGTCCATTTTTCTAAACATTTTAAACCTTGCCGAGCGGCCATCGTTGACGTATATTTTCATGTTTGTTATCTTGTGAAATATACGTCAGGTTCTGAAATAGGTTTTGCAGAGGAGCGTTCCTTGACGCTGAGCTAGTTTACCAGGAGTACCCAGACGCTGAGATCCACTGCTGAGGAACGACGTGCTTTCGCAACTCCGCTATAATTTTAACATTTGTGTTGTATTTTATTCAGGTGTATTTTCTTTACTGGTAACTGTTTGTAATGGACATGATAGGCCTTATATGTGTACATGTAATCTGAGCATTGAAGTTGTAATAATGATATTCTTTGTTGTTCTGATGTTCGCATGCAAGAACATGTCAAGCTTAATACACAGATGCTTATTGTGCTTAAGTTAAAGAATAAAGAAAAAAAGTACTTCTTCTTTGCTTTAAGTACATGCGGACCCGCTCGCATTCTCGCTCCCAAGTATAATGGGAAGCAGGGCATGATAGGTGAGACTTAATATTTCATTATTCTCCCCCTTTTTGATGATGACAAACAATGCATGCATAATATCCAAAAATACCACGTTGCATATGCAAACGTAATTAGGCATGACATCTAATATCTCTCATCCTTTTGTTATCAACAAAAAGATATTTAATTAAAGGTGATCTCTCTCCCTTGTTGAAAAACATATAATCTTTACAAAAAGTTCCCACACTCAATTCTCCTCATAAACATATGCATGAGTCTAAATAAGTAGTATGACTCAATATCTTAAAAGAGAGTGCATGGACAAAAATGTGTGTTAAATTTGAAAAAAATTTTACAAAATAATTAGCAAAAGCTTTAGCTCATAAGATCATTAATTTCAATTCTCCCCCTGAAATTATGCAAATTCTTGGATGATTGCTTCTAATCCCATCAAATGCATATAAGTACCTGAAAAATCATAAGTTATTGGTACACTTTGCTTTCGAGTCCATGGGGTTAGTTTGGGGGGGTCAATCATGGGTATCAAAAAAATAAACAATAATACCATGGATATCCTAAATTATGGATTCAAAGATACTCATACAATAGGAACCCAAATCCGATCAAGATTTGTTTTCCTAGCATGCATAGACAAACAAGATATATGCATATATTTCACAACATTATTTATATAAGCATGTCTACCAATATCATCCAAATTCTTTGGAACCCAAATCATATCATGCAATTTATGCTTAGGCATGGAATTCTTTCTAATATATGGATGCATAAACACACGATTATTGAAATATAATTTATAATGAGCACTAGTGGAAGCATTGGATTTCACACTCTTCTTGCATGCAAATGATGTAGGATCAAAAAGTACACCCTAGAGGGGGTTGAATAGGGTGTTCGCCAATTTAAAAAAAATACTTCCACCACACAGGCAGATAAAATCACAGAAAGCACAGACAGTCACAGATAATACCATATATACACTGGTTCGGTTGAACCTCGAACTACTCCAACAACATCCAAATTCCACTATTAGATCAATCAGTCTCAACACGCTGACCGGCGCCCCGCTTACGTTGTGGCGGCGCGGTGTCGTTTACACCAAGTTTCATGGTTAGTGTAGGCTGCGGGAATATCGAACTCAGGGAGGCGAGGTTGTGCTTGGTACAGGTAGGACCTAAATCACCCCGAGGGGCGAGCTAGCCCGAATCGGTGAATGGTTGTCACGAAAGGAAATAAAAGGGTATGAACAACAAGAAAGAAAACCCGGGACTTTGGTTTCCAACCCGACGAGAGACTCTCGCCGATACGGCCTACGGGTATGGATAGTGATCGGGATTAGGGTCCAATGGTGAGACGTTGCCTCTGAAAGTGGTACCGGTGTCCCATGTGCCCGATATTCCGGTCGGTGCCCAGGATGATACACCGGACTTCCCGGATTCGATCAGTGGGCACTCCCGTGTCCATTAACACTGATCGATCCCGGGAGCACTAAGCCCGCAACGATATCTCCCAACGTCTCATCCTGCCGCTCCCGCGTGCTAGGATTCGGCGTCTACGCTAAGGGTGTGAGCTATGGCTAGGGAGTCAACCGCCAAGTTTATTCCCCCTTGGCCCAACGGTCAAAGGCGGTCTTTTTCCCGCCGATGACAATGAAACACCCCGCGTAACCGTTAGATTCCTACTCCCTATCGATTTTCTAATCCTATGGACGCATCAGGAAGAGCTCCCGAAGGGGTTTCCACCAAAATCCCAGATTTGCGAACTACTCACAAAAATTCATGAAAAAGCGATCTAAATGAAATTTAACCGTTGGAATCATAATCGGACAATTGCAATGCGGAAGTAATAGAGTAATAAAGACAATACTAAAATTTTAGAAAGATATGAAAACTTACAAAAGAGTAACAATTACAGCCGTCACAAGGAGATAAAACAGTAGAAAAAATAACAGCTCTCGTTTCTGGAACCCTGGGGGTTCTATTTATAGACCTTCGTATCAACCGATCGGTTGACAAGTCAACCGATCGGTTGATCCGTTACAAATTAATAACAGAAAACGGCGAGCTTTCACCCGATCACATGAACCGGTCGGGTGAGTTCTTGAGTGACCGGTTGGATCTTGGAGCAGTCGGGTGAATCGATCGGTTCGACGTCCGTGTCTTCAGCTCTTCTTCTTCATCTACAGATGAACCGATCGGGTGAGAGTCACCCGATCGGTTGGCATTTTGCTTCGAGAAAACAGAGAACAGCCCCCGCTGAACCGGTCTGCGAACCGGTCGGGTGACTTCTTTGTGAGCTGCGGCAGAGACCGGGTGGTGCACGCGTGCATCACCCGATCGGTTGGAGATGACCAACCGACCGGGTGAGGGGCTGAAAGATGAATTCTTCGACGTTTGACCCCCTGGATCACGCGTGACTTCTCCCGTTGCTCCGGGGACTTGGGATATCATCGTTAAACGTCCCCTACGTGGTCAATCCCCTGCAATCATGGATAAACAAAGAAAAGTGAAAGAAAACGGGAAAATACACGAAAACGAATAAGAGACGGCGGAAAAACACGGAGAAACACAAAAGAAAGCGTGCGTGAATATATGAAATATAAACGCACGTCAAAATCCCCCAAGCTGAACTCTTCCTCGTCCTCGAGGAAGACGAGTGAGAGTAGGAGCTCGAAAGGGAAAAATAGAGAGGAAGAAAGAAAAAGAAAACTATAAACCCTAGATCGTCCATCAGAGCCACCAAAATCAGAAACGACACACCAAGCAAGCAAATGTCAAATCACACCACTAAAACTAGGACAGCGAGTCCAAATAAGTGTCGTGGGTCCACGCGGTGAAGCACGAGTGAGCGTGGTCGTGTGCTAGCAAATGGTGATGCTTTCTACAATGTGCTATGAGGCTCGATATACACAAATCCAAGATATGACCCAAAATATCGATCCGAATTGAATTAAGCTGCGAATATAAGTTCAAGCATGCATGAGAAGAGTGAGAATAGAAGCGTATCATGCATCGGGGACTCCACAACTAGGGTTAAGGAAATCACGCCACTATAGCCTAGATACTAGCTAAAAAGTTCCTAAGCCAAGTGTTTTCGATAACGACGGGGGGTTGAGATGATGTGGAGAAGAACACTCGGTGCAAATTCTCGCCTTCCCTTTATTCTTGGCGAGTAGGAAAAAATATTCACACGGAAATTTTTTTGGGTTTTGGGCATTTGTATTTTTTTGGATTTTGGGCTATACACAATTTTTCTTTTCTTTTCTTTTTGGGTTTTTCTTTTCTTTTTGGGTTTTTCTTTTCTTTTCTCCTTTTTTTTGGATTTTTGGGTTTTTGGCTATACACATGTGTACTCTCCCAAGTGGGAGAACGGTACACGACGAGGGGATTTGCACCAAGTAAAACAAAAAATAAGTCGAAATCTTAACACTCGGGCAAAGGAAACTATTCTCGCTAAATAGAGCATAGGCTAAATGGGTTATCCTAGTCCTTAGTTGTGGAATCCCGACGCATGCGAATTGAAGTATACGATATAAATATAGCATGCATATAGTGGAAACAAATACCGCATATTCAAATCGGAGCATGATAATCTAGGGGTCATTCCTGGACAGGTATATAAAGTAAAATCACAAAGCAGAAGCACACCAAATGCTAGTCACGACACACGACTCACAAAAAGCTAAGTGGACCCACGATGCGTGAAATGCAAGAGGACTCGAAATCCTAGGGTTAGTGAGTGTGATTATCGATGCAATGCTAGGTGTGTGTGACTTTGTGGCGATTCATCATAGGATTCATTTCTAGGAGGAAGAGCTAAAGAAAGAAGGAAAAAGAAAAAAGAAAAACACGATGGAAAACGACTCAAATAACGTAGAAAAACAACACAAATGACGCACGAAGTGCGACTCCCCCAAGCTGAAGTTTGCATTGTCCTCAATGCAATATGAGTGAGTACGGGAGGGCAATGAAGATGGGGGGATACGCACTGACACAAAAAGAAATGAAAACCAGGAAAACACATAGATGAAACTGAAAAAGAAAGAAAGATCAGAATCAAAATCAAACAAAATGAAAATAAAAATAAAAACACAAGCACGACACTCAAAAAATGAAAAAGAAGCACACACACAAAAATGAGAAAAACAAACAAAACACGACAGCACACCAAAATAGACGTCCCCCAAGCTAGACCAGAAAGTGCTAGCGAAATGATATGATCAAGGAAATGCAGAGATATGCAAGGGGGAGTCAAAAACAAAAGAGGTGAAATCAGAAAGCAGGAGAAGGTGGTGGATGGGTGGTCGGGGGAGGCTGGGGGTGTGCTGAGAAGTGGGGAATGTGGCGAAGGAATAAGGGCAGTGGTGGTGTGAACAATGGGAGGAGTGTCGGTGGTGGTGGGTGGTGGTGGTAGGAAGGCGATCAAGGTGGTGGTGAGAGGAATAGAAATGGAGGAAGTAGATGCGGGGGTGACGGTAGTGGGAGGTGGTGGGAGGGATCTGGAGCGCATCGGCAATTTCCTCCGGCGCACGTATGGAGTGACGGAGGAGGAGGGAGGTAGCGTGGGTGCGGTGGAAGTGGTCGGGAGGGGTGAAGTGGATGCCGGGATGGGATGCGAAGAGGGAGGAGAAGAATGTGGTGAGGGGGGTGATGGATGTGGGGAAGTGTGGGTGGGTGGAGGAGAAGATCGCCGGGGTGGTGAAGGTGGAGGTGGTGAAGGTGGAGGTGGAGGTGGTGGAGGTGGTCCGTGGATATGAGTAAGAAGGTGGAGAATGGCGGCCACGTTCCTCTCAAGTGCGAGGAAACGTGGGTGAGTAAGAAAGGAGGATGGCGATGGGTCCGAGGAAGCAGAGGACATGGCGAGCTCACGAAGGGCAGTGACCTCCCTCTCAAGTCCCAGACGGGCAGATACCTGACGGCGACCAAAAGATGTAGACTGACGCGAGGCAGAGGTGGTGCCGCCAGGTAAGGTCGAAGAGGTGCCGGCGGCAGTGGTCA
The DNA here is from genome assembly GCA_030789695.1 of Scilla litardierei. Lineage (NCBI taxonomy): Eukaryota > Viridiplantae > Streptophyta > Magnoliopsida > Asparagales > Asparagaceae > Scilla > Scilla litardierei. The sequence goes on from CM061136.1 coordinate 102,493,966, forward strand.
TGCCGGCACAGGAGACAAGGCCAGAAATGGCCGTAAAGAGGTGCTCAGACGTGATCGGTCCCGGAGCAGAAACAGGACGACTCGGGCCAGCCCCTAAATCTCCCCCAGACGCAGGGATATCCTGCTCGCCTAAGTGGGCGGCAGGGGACGGTGGCCTGTGGGCGTCTGCGGGAAAGAAAGGAAGATTCAACCCAGCTAAGAAGTCGGGATCATGAGGGAAAGTCCAATCTCCCACGAGAGCAAGGGTCATGCGAGCGGGGTTGGGCAGAATGGTGTAAGGGGCTGGGGGTGGCCATAATGAAATATGAAGCGGCCATCCGAGCGGGGTTTAATCATGTGGATGTGCCGCAGGACATCAATATCAAGATGTGAGGGTCCTGCGGCAGGTGGAAGATTATCGGGGATGGTAATATTGAATTGGGCGTGAGAGCAGATGATCGTGATGATGCCCTCACAACAAAACTTCCCCTTACCGGCCCGGCTGATCTCGAGTAGCTTGTAAACAAGCCAATCGCTACCATGGATGGGGACGGTAGGGGCCCTGAAGCTAACTCCATCATCATCCCGGACATAAGGGAAAGTCATGGCCCAAAGGATAAAAAGGTCAGGGATAGTCACAGTGTCGGACTCGTCCCTAGGAAAGAATGCAGATGAAATGATCCTGTGGGCTAAATGAAACACGGGATGAATGATAGAGGAGGCCTTGGCCCTTCCTCGGGGATAGTCACTGATCAATGTGAGGCGGAACCAGAATTGATCGACATCAAACTCGGGCGTGTACCCGTAGTGTCGGATGGAATCATCCCCGAGATTGGGGAAACCAAATATATCGTTAATCGTGTTCAGATTTGTGGTGACACTACGGTTACGCACCCTGAATTTAATGATCCACCCGGACTCCCAAACAAGTGTAGAGATAAATTCGAGTGTGAGTGCCGGGTAGGATACGGCATGTGCATTAAGAAAGGCCAACCATCCTAAGTTAGCGAAAAGAGATTCGACCTCGGTGAAGACACCGAGATCGACAAGTGTACGTGCGTGCGAGAACTTAGTAGATAGATGCCCTCGAGCATCAAGCCTACGGTAAAAATCTTTGTGCTCCTGGTTCCGAAAAATATACCCATGCGGGCCCAACATTGGGTCCACAGGGGGGATAACAGGCGGAGGAGGGCCAAGTGTAAGTGCTCGTGTACGGGAAGGGGGCGTGTTTATTTTCGTCTCTTTCGAGACGGCTCCTCTTCCCGCATAATTCCCTTCCCCTTGCCCTTATCCTTAGCCATGTGTGAGTGTGCGTGTATGAATGAGTGCAAAAACAGTGGATGCACACTAACACAAGCAAACGAGCAAGCACAATTTATAGGGAAAATATATAAATATAAGCTTAGGAGCGAGTGTACCCAAGCGGAATGGCGAAGCTTGCTCGTAGGTGCCCCCACACTGTTCAGCGAGAGTAGCGTGGAGCCGCGGCGTTCTCCTTCGGCAAGAATTTTCGGATGGGTGTGGTTTGGGGGAAAACTAGGTCAAAAATTCGGAATGGGAGGAGAGAGAGGGTGTAGATGATGGAGGGATTGATGGAGGAGGTGGAGAGAGGGAGTAATGGAGGAGTAGAGGACGTGGGGGAGTGAGGATCGGTTGTTGGGGAAGAGGGGAAGGCAAAACGACAGCGGATTTTTCGATCGGGCGAGGGTGAAAACGAGCGGATGTCGGGGGGTTTATATAGGGTTTTAAGTCGAACCGATCGGGTGACTTGTCACCCGATCGGTTGACGGTTAGGTCGAAATTCTTGCCGAAGAAATGCTACAGGCGAACCGGTCGGGTGACTTGTCAACCGATCGGTTGGCCGCTCCACTCATTTTCCTGAGAACTTAGGGCTGCTCACCCGGTCGCGTCAACCGATCGCGCTTGAACTCAACCGATCGGTTGATACTCCCCAAAAATTTTCGAGAGTTCTCCCCAGCTCACCCGGTCTGTCACCCGGTCTCCTCATTCTTCAACCGATCGATTCATCTGGGGACAGATCTCGGCTTGTATCTGATACATCCCAACCGATCGGGTGAGTTGTCAACCGATCGGTTGGGGCTTGTTTCCTGCAAAAGCCAACAGATTGTCTAAGTCCCTGAATGGATGTTCTCGCGGCTGATTTTATTTATAAAAATAGATAAAATAAAGTCAGAAATAACACTAAAAAGTGAGCAAAAGTTTAGAGCATGGGTTGCCTCCCATGAAGCGCACTTGTTTAACGTTGTTGGCTCGACGCCCGCAAGAGATGTTCACGGTGGTTGATACGGGTGATGCCCGAAGTTCGGCATCTCTTCTTCATTGGAGCTGAAGGCCCTTGGAGTAGTCAGCGGCTGGAGAAATATTTGCTCGACTACCCTCTCCTTGTTCTTGGGATCCGGGGGCTTCTCTTTCGTGTTGGCGCTTCCCGCCATTTTCTTTAGGATCCGGACCTCGTCTTTGGTGAGGTCCATGGGCTCTTTCCCCGTTCTCCTCACAGGAGGAGCCTTGGGGAACCCAGGAGGGGTCGTTCTTGCTGCACTCGGTTTTCCAGCAGCTTCTTTGTACTTGGGGCCGTCTCCATCTTCTGAATCCCCCAAGTCATCGGGGGGTTTCTTAAGAGAATCTCCCAGGAGGTCTCTTCAACAGCTTTTTCTTCTTCCATCTCCAGCAAATTACACCGAGGGTCGTCTGGGGGATCGGGGTACTTCATGGATAACCCCAGATCAAATTCAACTTTTTCTCCGCTGACGTTCAAAGAGAGTTTTCCGTTCTTCACATCAATCAAAACGCCAGCAGTGGCCATGAAAGGCCGTCCCAGGATGATCGGGGTGTGTGCGTCTTCAGGCATGTCCATGACTACAAAGTCCACTGGCACATGCACCCCTTTCACATTGACGGGTAGGTCATCCACAATTCCCACCGGATATTTGACCGACCGGTCAGCTAGTTGTAGGGTCATACCGGTGGGCTCCAAATCACCCATTCCTATCCTTTTGTACATCGACAAGGGCATCAAACTTACACTCGCTCCGAGATCGACGAGTGCACGATGAATCTTTACTACCCCGATCGTGCAAGGAATTGAGAAGCTCCCATGGTCTTTAAGTTTCGGCGGATTTGCCCTCTGGATAAGAGCGCTACACTCCGCCGTCAACACTACTTTCTCTTTTCTAGACCCTCTCGTCACCAAATCTTTCAAGAATTTTGCATAGGAGGGGATTGTTTCGATTGCTTCTAGGAATGGGATTTGCAGGCTTAGGTCCTTGACCATGGCGAAGAACTTGCCATATTTCTCATCAATTTTTGCCTGAGCCAACCGTTGTGGAAATGGCACAACGGGTTTATACACTTTCAGGCTCTCTTCCTCCTTCTTCTTCTCTTCTTCAGAGGCTCCCTCCGGAGTCATAGGATTTGATGACGAAGCACCGGCTTCATTTGATTTTTCGGTCGGTCTCTCAACGACCAATGGTGCCTCCGGGTTGCTAGGGGGCACTCTAGTAGGAATTTGTGTCCCGATGCTCAGAACGATAGCGGACACATTTGCGTGCTCATGCACGAGTGCCGATGTTTGGGTTGCTCCCCTCGGGTTCACCTCCGGTTGTGGCGGTAATTGGTTTTGTGACCTTGCAAGGTTCGCCACTTGTAACCCCAGCTGGGTTACTTAGTCTGTGAGGGTCCGCTGACCCATTTCCAGCTTTTGGTTGATCTTCTCTTGGTTGGTAATATATTGAGTCAAGAGAGACTCAACCGGAGAGACGGCCATCTGCTGGCCATACTGCTGCTGCTGCTGGAACGGCTGCTGAGTCCTGGGGGCGTAAGATTGTTGCTGAGGTTGTTGCTGGAATGGTTGCTGCTGAAATGGTTGCTGCTGAAATGGTTGCTGCTGAACCTGATTCTGCTGTGACCTAGCCGGCTGATATGTTTGTTGATGCGGCTGCTGAGGCGGCGAGGGCTGAAATGGTGGCCGGTAACTGAAGTTTGGGTGGTTCCGGTTGTTTGGAGAGTAGGCCGGGTTGGAATTTGTCCTTGGCGGATACGGTGCATTTCCCGTGGGGTTGTAAAATAGTGCGCTCGCCTGATCCAGTGGTGGTGAGATGTCACCACCGTCGAATTCCCCAAAGAATTCGGACTCCACCGTAGAAATTTGCTGTGTACCGGCCCCACCGGTTCCTACCATTAGTGCGGAGATCTGGGTCGAAAGCAAGTCGAACTTGCTTGAAAGTTTGTCGACGTCCTCGACTCTGTGTAAACCCCCGGATCTGGGTGTGGCTCTCTCGTCACACCACCGCTCATTGTTGGATGCCATATTTTCCAGAATATGCCCGGCATCCTCCTCGCTCCTAGACATGAAGGAACCCCCAGCCGCGGCATCCATAGAAGATTTCAGGTCATCCCTCAACCCATTGTAGAACAGATTAATAATCTGCCACTTCGGAAGCTCATGGTGAGGGCATCTTCTTTGCATCTCTTTATATCTCGTCCAAGCTTCATGCAAGGACTCGTGGCTGGCCTGGGAGAAGGAGGAGATCTCACTCCTCAACTTCATGGTCTTCCCTGGAGGAAAGAACTTCGTCAGAAAAGCGTTGGAGAGCTTCTCCCAGGTGTTGAAAGTGTTGGGGTCCTTCCCCCTTAGCCATTGCTTGGCTTTGTCTCGCAAAGAGAAGGGGAACAGCTTCAGACGGATAGCCTCTGTCGTGACACCATTAATCCGGAAGGTGTCACACTTCTCCAAGAAGGAGTCTAGGTGCTCGATCAGGCTCTCCATGGGTGCACCCGTAAACTGGTCCTGCTGGATCCATGTCACTAGAGACGGCTTCAGCTCAAAGCTTTGGGCCGCAATAGCTGGAGATCGGATGGCGGAAGTCGACTCGATGGATGGCATCGAGTACTCCAGCAGAGACTTGTGAGGTGGGGTGTTCTCCTCCATGGATTCGGGATCTTCTCTTCTTCGCTTCTCGGCGGCCAAACGCCTAAGGGTGGCGTTAATCTCTGGATCGAGGGGAATCAAGTCGTCAAGACTCCTTGAACTCCTGCGCATGAAAAACAACAAACACCCGTGAAGCGACAAGTGGGAAAGAAACAGATAAAATAAGAAATAAAAATAAGAAAAATAAAAAAGAAAAAGGAGAATGCAAAAATTATCGCGAGGTAGGGATGTGAGCTAGACACGAGGGTTCAAGAGATCCTAAAATAACAAGCACGTTGTCTCCCCGGCAACGGCGCCATAAACTTGACCGGCGCCCCGCTTGCGTTGCGGCGGCGCGGTGTCGTTTACCGCAAGTTTAACGGTTAGTGTAGGGTGTGGGAATATCGAACTCAGGGAGGCAAGGTTGTGCTTGGGTCAGGTAGGACCTAAATCACCCTGAGGGGCGAGCTAGCCCGAATCGGTGAATGGTTGTCACGAAAGGAAATAAAAGGGTATGAACAACAAGAAAGAAAACCCGGGACTTTGGTTTCCAACCCGACGAGAGACTCTCGCCGATACGGCCTACGGGTATGGATAGCGATCGGGATTAGGGTCCAATGGTGAGACGTTGCCTCTGAAAGTGGTACCGGCGTCCCATGGGCCCGATATTCCGGTCGGTGCCCAGGATGATACACCGGACTTCCCGGATTCGATCAGTGGGCACTCCCGTGTCCATTAACACTGATCGATCCCGGGAGCACTAAGCCCGCAACGATATCTCCCAACGTCTCATCCTGCCGCTCCCGCGTGCTAGGATTCGGCGTCTACGCTAAGGGTGTGAGCTATGGCTAGGGAGTCAACCGCCAAGTTTATTCCCCCTTGGCCCAATGGTCAAAGGCGGTCTTTTTCCCGCCGATGACAATGAAACACCCCGCGTAACCGTTAGATTCCTACTCCCTATCCATTTCCTAACCCTATGGACGCATCGGGAAGAGCCCCCGAAGGGGTTTCCACCAAAATCCCAGATTTGGGAACTACTCACAAAAATTCATGAAAAAGCGATCTAAATGAAATTTAACCGTTGGAATCATAATCGGACAATTGCAATGCGGAAGTAATAGAGTAATAAAGACAATACTAAAATTTTAGAAAGATCTGAAAACTTACAAAAGAGTAACAATTACAGCCGTCACAAGGAGATAAAACAGTAGAAAAAATAACAGCTCTCGTTTCTGGAACCCTAGGGGTTCTATTTATAGACCTTCGTATCAACCGATCGGTTGACAAGTCAACCGATCGGTTGACAAGTCAACCGATCGGTTGATCCGTTACAAATTAATAACAGAAAACGGCGAGCTTTCACCCGATCACATGAACCGGTCGGGTGAGTTCTTGAGTGACCGGTTGGATCTTGGAGCAGTCGGGTGAATCGATCGGTTCGACGTCCGTGTCTTCAGCTCTTCTTCTTCAGCTACAGATGAACCGATCAGGTGAGAGTCACCTGATCGGTTGGCATTTTGCTTCGAGAAAACAGAGAACAGCCCCCGCTGAACCGGTCTGCGAACCGTTCGGGTGACTTCTTTGTGAGCTGCGGCAGAGACCGGGTGGTGCACGCGTGCATCACCCGATCGGTTGGAGATGACCAACCGACCGGGTGAGGGACTGAAAGATGAATTCTTCGACGTTTGACCACCTGGATCACGCGTGACTTCTCCCGTTGCTCCGGGGACTTGGGATATCATCGTTAAACGTCCCCTACGTGGTCAATCCCCTGCAATCATGGATAAACAAAGAAAAGTGAAAGAAAACGGGAAAATACACGAAAACGAATAAGAGACGGCGGAAAAACACGGAGAAACACAAAAGAAAGCGTGCGTGAATATATGAAATATAAACGCACGTCACACGCCTACAGACACTCAGAACTAGCAAATCCCATGCTCCATGCTCACAAGCTCTATAGGCTTGCAAATCCCATGCTCGACTAAAATAACCTGTCTAGCTAGACTCTGCCTCAATCCGTACCCCGTGAATCAAGAATCCAAGAACTAGGCTCTGTAGCTCTTCACCACAAAAATAATGTATAATAAAAATACAAGGAACAAATCGTATTACACCCCAAAAATATTAATAAAAAGTTCAGAGTGCTCAGTTTGTGGCGTCGATGTATTTTTGTCGATATGCTCATAGACAACTTCGCAATGGCTCTGACCATTTGTCAATCGAAGTTAAACGTTGAAAGATAGTGTTCTCAAACTTGCCGGGGCCTTTTTGCACTTTCTAACTTCTTGAGGTTTTTTCTGGGTTTTCTGCAGCAATATGATCTCTAGACGTGTGTGCTGCAGCCGATTCTCTTCTTTGGTCCTCGTGCATCTGTGTCCGTTGTTGCTGCTCAGTGCCAGATGATGTCAGCCTTCCACCTCAATGCATGTTCTTTTTTCTTTTGGATAGCTACTCAGGAGGGGGCGACCCCGTAGCCTCCGTTGATGGCGTACTGCCCGGAGTTAAGGGAGGAGAGGGTGCAAGCTGTCGCTCGTTCCTTGTCACACCCAGCGAACACTATCGAGGGCGAAGCCATCGATCTTGCCCCGGAGTTGATGGAGGGGAGGGTACGAGTCGTCACTCGCTCCTTAAACCACCGGCGATCCTTTCAAGGGTGAAGCTCGTCAGCATGCCCCAGAGTTTGTTGAGTGTCCGGCTCGACTAGCTGCCCGGGAGGGGGCGACCCCACAGCCTCCGTTGATGATGCACTGTCCTAGGAGTTGAGGGAGGGGAGGGTGCAAGCTGTCGCTCGTTCCTTGTCACACCTGGCGAACACTATCGAGGGCAAAGCCGTCGGGCCCGGAGTTGATGGAGGGGAGGGTGCGAGCCGTCACTCGCTCTTTAATCCACCGGTGATCCTATCGAGTGAAAAACTCATCAGCCTGTCCCAGAGTTTATTAAGTTTCTGGCTCGGCTAGCTGCCCGGGAGGGGGGCGACCTCACGGCCTCCGTTGATGGCGCACTGCCCCGGAGTTGAGGGAGGGGAGGGTGCGAGCCATCGCTCATTCCTTGTCCCACCCAGTGAACACTATCGAGGGCGAAGCCATCGGGCTTGCCCCGGAGTTGATAGAGGGGAGGGTGCGAGCCGTCATTCACTCATTAACCCATCGGCGATCTTATCGAGGGCGAAACTCGTCAGCCTACCCCGAAGATTATTGAGTGTCCGACTCGGCTAGCTGCCCAGGAGGGGGGTGACCCCACGGCCTCCGTTGATAGCGCATTGCCCCGAAGTTGAGGGAGGGGAGGGTGCGATCCTTCACTCGTTCCTTGTCCCACCCGACAAACACTATCAAGAGCGAAGCCGTTGGGCTTGCCCAGGAGTTGATGGAGGGGAGGGTGCGAGCCGTCACTTGCTCCTTCACCCACCGACGATCCTATCGAGGGTGAAACACATCAGCCTGCCCGGGAGTTTATTGAGTTTCTGGCTCGGCTAGTTGCCCGGGAGGGGGGCGACCCTGCAGCCTCCATTTATGGCACACTGCCCCGAAGTTGAGGGAGGAGAGGGTGCGAGCCGTCGCTCATTCCTTGACCCACCCGGCGAACACTATCGAGGGCAAAGCCGTCAAGCTTGCCCTGGAGTTGATGGAGGGGAGGCTGCAAGCTGTCACTCGCTCTTTAACCGACCGACGTTCCTATCGAGGGCGAAACTCGTCAGCCTTCCTGGAGTTTGTTGAGTGTCCGGCTCGACTAGCTGCCCAGGAGGGGGCGACCGCACAACCTCCGTTGATGGTGCACTGCCCGGAGTTGAGTGGGGGAAGGGTGCAAGCCGTCGCTCATTCCTTGTCACACCGATGAACACTATCGAGGGCGACCCCAGAGTTGATGGAGGGGAGGGTGCAAGCCGTCACTCGCTCCTTCAACCATCGGTGATCCTATCGAGGATGAAGCTTCTCAGCCTGCTTCGGAGTTTTAGGGAGGAGATGGTGTGAGCCGTCGCTCGTTCCTTGTCCCACTCGGTGAACAATATCGAGGGCGAAGCCATCAGGCTTGCCCTGGAGTTGATGGAGGGGAGGGTGCAAGCCGGAGCTCGTTCCTTAACCCACCGGCGATACTATCGAGGGCGAAGCTCGTCAGCCTGCCCCGGAGTTTGAGGGAGGGGAGGGCTAAAATGCAAATTCAGATAATGCATTGAGTGTACAAACACATCAGTTTATTGAAAATATAATATGAACTGAATGTACAGGTGAATTTATTGAAAAAACTTGAGCAAGTGCTCAGTATTCCAGGGATGGGTCAGCTCCTCGCCCTCCATGTTCACCAGAATGTATGTTGCCGACCCAGGATATCAGTTATGGTGTAGGGGTCTTCCCATTTTGCGGAGAGCTTGCCTCATCGGCCGATATCAAGCCTGAAAGTGGCGTCCTGGAGAATAAGGTCGTCGACTCTGAAGCTTTGCTTCCTGATGCGGGAGTTGTAGTATCTCGCCATCCTTTGGTTGTGTTTAATCAAACATGTTAGCGCATGATCCCTTACCTCGTCGACGAGCACTCAATTGATGTCGAGACCCTCTTCATTAGCTTCTTCGTTGAAGTACTGGAGGTGTAGAGACTCCTCGTCGACCTCCACCGAAACGACAGCCTCTGCCCCATAAGCCAGCATGAAGGGGCTCTTGCCTGTTGATGCTTTGTACGTCGTGCGATAGGACCAATGGATGCCAGGTAGCTCGTTGGGCAGGTCCCAAGGTGCTACCGACCTTCTTCTTCAGCGGTTCTAGGATGCACTTGGTCGCTACTTCGCCGAGGCCGTTGGACTGGGGATGTGCCACGGAGGTGAACTGAAGATTGATGCCCCAATCCGAGCAGATGCTTATGAATTCCACGGAGTCAAACTGATTCCCGTTGTCCGTCGCTATGGAAAGAGGTATCCCAAAGCGACATATAATCGACTTCCAGACGAAGATCTTCATGTCCACCCAGGTGATGCGCGCTAGCAGCTCTCCCTCGATCCACTTTGTGAAATAGTCGACGGCGACAACGAGGTATTTCTTTCCTCCGGTGGCCATCGGGTGGAACGGTCCGAGGATGTCGAGGCCCCACTTAGCAAATGGGACCCGACTGGGGATCAGAATCAGATCAGCTGGCAGGGTCGTTGTATATTTGAAGAACCTCTGGCACTCTCCGCACCGCTTGACGTAGTCAATCGCGTCCTTCACCATGGTCTGCCAATAATAGCCTTGTCAGATCGCCTTGTGTGCCAGGGTGCGTCCTCCATAGTGGTTCCTGCAGAGCCCTTCATGGATCTCACAGACGACCTCATCTGCCCTCCTGGGCCCCAGGCACTTCAGATAAGGCAAGCCATTGTACCTCGCATGATGCTTTCGATAGAGCACGTCGTCGAAGATCACGAACGTCAAGGCCCGTTGATCGATCATTCATGCCTCTAACCTATCCTCTGGCAGGGTTCCACAGGTAGGTGACGATCGGGCTCATCCATGACAGCTCCCGATCGATGCATAGAATCTCTTCCTCCCCTAGACTTGGTGTGAGTAGATTCTTGATGTAGATGGCCTTCCTAATCTCGATCGAAGAAGAGGATGCTAGTTTTGAGAGGGCGTCGGTGCGGAGGCTGTTCAACCTCGGGAGGTGCCGGACCACAACTCTCTCGAACTTGAGTAGCTCGACACGAGTGCACTTCAAGTATAGCCTCATCAGATCTTCCCTGGCTTTGAAGGTACCCTCAATCTACTGGATGACGAGCCTTGAATCGCCGATCAATAGCACATTCGTCGCAACCAGCACCCTGCACAGCTTCAGCCCATTGATGGCTGGCTCATATTTCGTGACATTATTGGTTGCTGGAAAGTTACAGCGGAGGGTGTACTCCAGCAAGCTTCCATCTGGGGTCTCGATCACTATGCCGGCTCTGTTGCCCGTCGCCGTGGCCAACATGTTGAGTATTGGTGTTTCATACAAATGTTATTTTGATGATAATCACAACATTATGTTGTTGCTAATGACTCTCTTATTTTAGTCTCTTAGTTACATTTCAAGGTATCATTTTTGGAGACTAAACACTTGGTGTAAGGATGGACATCAAGTGGAAAAGGGCCAAAGCTTGGACTCAAGGGGTGCCAATGCTTGTAGATGATGGGAGCATCAAGGCATCAAGATTAAAGACATAGACTTTAAGGAAAGCATTGTAATCCATGCAATATTTCCTTTATTGCTTATCAAGATTGAAGACATAGACTCTAAGGAAAGCATTGTAATCCATGTAATATTTCCTTTATTGCTTTCTCTCTTATTTGAGTCTAGGTTAATGTAATGCCTTGATAGATGATCTACTCATTCATGCATATACATTTAACCATCTTAGTTAGCCTTAGGATTATTATAGAATCCAACCCTATAGGCTCATCATGACCAAAGAATCATTTGGAGTCTCTAGTTCTCCAACAGTCGCCTGCTGAAGGATTCAAAGTCGACTGGGTGATTCCAGTCGCATGTCGAGCCTTCTACAGTCGACTATGATGCACTGCTCAAGTCAACATTTTTATTAACTCTACTTGAGTTTTTTGCATCAGTCGACTGATGATCAATTTGTAGGAGAATGATGCCCTCGAGGCTATTTATCTCTGTGTGAATAGCACAAACATCTTGTTCGAAATAACAGTAAGCTGTTTGGTAATAATTTATCTAAGTTATATTATAATGTAGTTAACATTAACCATTAACTTAGGTAAAGTCCTGAGACTTTATGCAAGGTCAAACAGGTATCGAGATGAGTATCTCGATCATGGAGAAATGTTTGACCGTTTGTAGCATAAGTCTGAAAAGGTTTGTGGTCGTAGATGTTTCGAGACAAGGATATCGAAACATCGGATAGACCATTGTGTCTTAGTCTTCACCGTTAAGCGGTGGCGATGATCTCATGATCGTTCGACTTGGCGAAGTCGGAGACGAGACACATGTGCTCATTAGAGAATGAGTTCACTGAATGATCCACAAGAGTTATCATATGGTTACATTGACCAATCTGTCAATGATAACTCTTAGTGATGATAGGCTAGTTGGTCTTTTAACTTGAGGTCATTTTGACAAACCTGTGAGTGAACGGTGCCACTTAGATCAACTGACCTAGCTTTGAGGCAAGGCCTGTCGAAAGGTCTTTTGATTGGGTGTCACTTGAAACGTACGAGGCAAGTAATGACCAAGAGAGGATTCGTCTCTCCCGGTCAATGGGAGTTAGTGTCGTAGAGTTAATTCGTTCTTTAGTATAATCTCTGCGCAGAGTATGTTGGAAGAAGTCCAACATTTATTGACTAAAAATCGATAGAAACTAACTAGAGTCAAGTTATTGGGGTTGACAGTTTGACCGTACCCTAGACTTGACCTACACGACATAGTTAAGACGAAGAGACTATAACTGCGGAATTCATCATGAAAACAGTCAGGTGGTCCCGACAATACTCATGTCAATGAGTCAACCACATAATGATGATTCCTGAAGCTGGTCACTGCCGTATAGGGCTTTGAGCCCAACCTGTTGTAAGGGTCAGGCTGTAGGGTCTCACACAGAGTGTGACCTTCGTCTAGTAATAGGTAGAAATTAGTTAGGGAAAATATTTTGCATTTTTGATGCAAGGGATGGAATAATTGCATTTGATGCAATATGATAATTTAAGCCTAGAAAGGGGACTAATTTGCATTTGATGCAAAAGAGATTAAATGTGTTTTAAATTGTTTAAAACAATATATAATAATATAAACGTAAGGAAAAGTTCACGGGTAAGACGGGAATGTCCCGGTCTAAACCCAGGTTCGAACGGCGTCCAAATCGGACGCCAGATGCTTAAATTAGAGCGAAAACAGTCCATTGGATCAGACTGGATCAGACCAGGTTGACCCAGGCCAGACCAGGGTGGTCTGGCCTGGGCACCTGACCTGACCAGGCCCATATAAAGCCAAGGCTGGGAAAGCCTAGGCACTGGCCTAGGCTTGCCCAGCGCCTGGGCAAAAGCTCAGGCGGCCTGGGCCAGCCCAGGCAAAGCCCAGGCGGCCTGGGCCAGCCCAGGCAAAGCCCAGGCGCGGGCCTGGGCAAGCCCAGGCGGGCTTTACCCAGCGCCTGGGCAAGCCCAGGCGCGGCCTGGGCTTTGGCCAAGCAATTTTCTGCACGCGCAGCATGCGTGGGGCCCACCTGTGGGCCCCAGTTCTAGGGTTTCGAACCCCTGATTGATGCAGAAATTTGACGGGTCAGTTTTTGCGAAAAACTAGCTATGGGCTGATCTTTAGACGATCAATTGGAGGGTCAAACGACCTCCGATTGACGAACGGTTTTTTCCTATGCGTTCACCGTTAAACTCCCTTCGTATTGATAGGTTGTATCAATCATGAAGCTCAACGGTGAGTGAGTTAAAATTCATAGAAGTTTGCACTTTGTGAAGTGCAAACTAACTTGATTTTAATTAACCCAATTAATAGTCCCACATCAGATTTTGAGAAAGAGGAGTAGTCAGCCGCCTATATAAATAGGGGTCTGCTCTCCTCCTCAAAACTCGTCCTAAGCTCTAGATCTGAGCGGCTCTCGTAAATGTTGGAGCACGCTCAGATCTAGGCTTAAATTAAATATTTCTCTATCTCCCTAAATTGATGCCTTACTCTTGAGGGCTCTAGCAAAGCCGCAAAGGAGTTCGGATTCAGATCCGAAATCTAGGCGGAGGTTTCACTCGTGTGAAACTTTCTTCGACGCGTGGTTGGCTCGGCGACACGGGATTGATCGCCTCTGGATGCGGAGCGGTTCGAGGAGCGGTTCGGGGAGCGTTTCAAGGAGCGGCTCGGCGTGGGACGGGAGCAGCTCGGAAGACGATGCAGAACATCTCGCCTGCTCCAGGGTTGAGATTCCGGGTATGTGTTTAAGCATTAGTTTAATTTAATCGCAGTAGGCTAGATCCTTCTTGGGATGGTCAGATCCATCCCAAGTCGGCATAGATCTTGGATTAGGGTCTTGGACCTTGGGTTAAATGTTAATTAGATTAACATGTTAATTTTTCCGCTGCTTTTTCTGTATATGTTCCGTCCGACTTAGGACGGGCATAGAGTTATTGTGCCCTAAGGGTCCCCGAAATCCCTACAGTGGTATCAGAGCCAGGTTTGCGTAACGATCTAGCCTGCGATTTCTTTAAACGATTGAAATGCTTTTAAATACTTTTAAAAATGTTTTGAAAGTTATGAGATAAATTTTAAAAATATTTTTGATGTTTAAAAATCTATGTGATAAATTTTTGAATATGAAAATTTTTTAAATGTCGTTTTAAAATTTATGTGATACTTTTTAAAACTAATTTTAAATCTTTTAAACTTTATGCGATAAGTTTAAAATCATTTAGATGTTTAAATATTTTATGTGATAAAATTTTTAAGCATGAAATTTTTTAAAATGATGTTTTAATTTTATGAGATATTTTAAAACTGATTTTAAAGGTTAAAATTTTTATGCGATAAATTTTTTAAAGTAGCATGCAAATTTGTAATTTTAAAAACAAGTTTTTATTAGATAAAAATAAAATATTTTTAAAATCATATTTTAAATTTAAATGTTAAATTTTTGTGTGCATGCTAAAATTGTTTATGCGATAAACTTAGTCTATTTAATTGTTAAATAGTTGTGCACTATCTTTATGCGATAAATTAGTGTAGCTTTATTTTAATGGCTAGTTCATCTTGTCCCTTATTTGATAACACAAGACAACCTTTTAGTTTAGCCATTAAGTAATGATTAAAATTTATTACTTGAATTTTAATGACATGCTATGTTTTAATAAATCATTAATAATGTTTCAAGACCTAATTCCTGATTAGGGTAGTCCTTTTAATGAAAATTTTAATTCTAATTGTTATTATTAATTCTCATTAAACGACTTCGCTTTTAGCGTTGTTAATAATTTATTAAAATCCTAATAATGATTAGGATAGCACGTGAACCTTATAGTTGATAAGGACTTAATAAAAGTTATTAAACAAATCCTAAAATTTTGAATTTAAGGATTCAACTAGTTGATAGGATTAATTAGTTGTTAATAAAAGCTGTTTAGTCTATGGCGCACATATAAAAATGACAAGCTTCATTCAATGGACCATGATCCAGTCAATGTGCTTGGCTAAGAGTTCTGGATCACCCTTTAAGGGATAGTGATCCTGGCTTAGTCAATTCCCTGGCTGAGTTCCGCTGGACCGCAATGTCGCGAATCATGATTGTATGACACCCTGGACTATATCTAAGTCAAATACATTAATGATCTTTTTCAAGATTAGCCATAGCCCTCCTTGTTTTAGGGGTTAGCAACTATAGGGCCCATGTTACAGTTGTTGAGATACACTCAAGCTGTGACATGGCAACCCTGTAGAAACCAACTCCTTAAATACATAAGATGTAGTCTAAGACCTGACCCAAACTGACGTGTCGTGAATACATCGAGCGAAAGGGCAAGTCAGGCTAGACACGAAAACAAGGGTCCGACTAGACTAGACATTGTGATTTGGATGAGCACACTCATGATCACAAATGGCTAGGGGTAAAAACCGATAAGAGGGTCATATCCGATATGATCGATGAAGAGTCATCTTCCGATTTACAGAGTCAAGCAACTTGTTGAGCTTCACGCAAGGTTGTTAGGCTCAGGGCGATTGGACCTCTTACCCATTAATTTTAATTCGATTAAATCGTTCGTTATTAAGCTTTGAAACGATCGTAAAAATAGTGGGAGGATATAGATAGATAAAATCCATTCTACACATATTTAATATTGAACGTATGCTAAACTAGGGCAAGACTATGTTTACCGAAGGAATCAAAATATAATATTTTAATGGAATTAGTTAATTGGTCGAATAGGTTGATTAATGGAATATCAAGTTAAAATCTAATTGATAGAATTAAACTATATTCTCGTTGACATTAAAATGACCTTCTAAAGAACAAACTTAAGAAATATGATTTCATTAAGTTCTGGGTCCAACAAATAAATTCACGCTACATGTCACTCGTCTCTATATGAGGCAGCTTGAACATATAGGACATTCGAAGTATGTTTCTCCCTACAACTTGTCGAGCTACCCTCAAGGTTGTATGGATAAACAATTTTGATCCGCAAAGTTCGAGAATTCGATCAAATCGTTTGAGTCGAATACGAGTGCATGAGCGGTGCAAATCTATGTATCCCAACCAGATCTTGAGACAAGCAACTTCTTGAGTTACATTCAAGATTGCAACTCTCAGGCGTTTGGATACATGAGATGCTTGCATAGCTATTTATGTATGTTGGGTTATTTAAAATCTAAATGTGATTTAGAAAAGGAAGAATGCACTCCGGAAAGTCAATTGAGAAAGTTAGTTTAATTTATCATTAGTAAAGGGATAAGGAAGAGGAAATAAAAATGTGACATATTCTGATGTCACGATTTCGTAATTATTGTTATACAAAAGGTTAACACATTTTGACGAATGTCGTCACATTGCTTCTGAAGCAATGAGAATATGTATAACGATAATATATATATATTAAATGTTAATATATAAATACACAAGATAGTTGCAAACTTATATGGTAAAATAGACTAGGCCGTATCGAGAGACTAAGCTTCACAAGTCACATAAAGAGTGGTCTGACCTCTCGTATTATGAAGTCTACGGACACTTGTGAGTCTTATCCTCTTAGATATAATGGCCAAAACCCAGCTGTAAGACAGTGGGAGAATGAGTTGTCGAACTCAGTCTGGTACATACTGATGTACCCAAGTCTATATTAACCAAAATAAGTTATTTGTATATTTTATTAAGACACGTGTTCTTGATGAAACACAAGTCTGATAAAATAAAGAACGAAATGACTAAAGTATTTAAACTGATTCGATTAGATCGAATGGTCAAATACTTAGCAATATAAAATCTTGCGTAATTAAAAGAAAATATGATTTTCTCTCAGGTCAAGTTTGTTAACACATCGGTGTGTTAAAAGTATGAATCACACTAAGTTAGACTTGGTGCGATCCATAGTAAGCGACTCTGAGATAAGTCCTCCCTCTGGGTTAAATTCCAGATAGTAATGCCTAGGTTTTGATAATGTTCTATGAGGACATTATCAGTAAGATATTCATTAAATCAATCATTAGGAAGTTGTATAATTACTCGAATTTCGTGAGACGAAGAGTCGAGTTAAACATCATAACTGATGATGACTCAGTCAACTTCTAGGATAAAATTCGGAGTTGTAACTCCGATTTAAAACTTGATGCAATCAGAAAAGGTCCGGTGCGTAAATAAATTTTGGAATTTAGTTTACGTGAACAAGGAAAATGTTTCCTCATTTTCTGCAAGTAAATCTTTAAGTTGAAAGGTTGGTGCAGAAAGGAAAATAGTGAAGTACAATTATGTTGGTCGAGAACGGTTTTCATACTAATTCCTATAAACGGATTATGTTGAAACCGTCTCGCCAGCAAATGTGTACAGATCTACTCGGACCAAACTCAATGTGTAACGCTCAAGTTGACCATGAAAATTAGAGCATTCACTTATAAGTTCGTTTTTCTAAATATGATTTAGACAGACCAACTTATATGAATTAGCCAGATAGTTTTCAAGGTCAGTGGGAGCGTATAAATTACATACGAGGGATGGAACATTTATTTTGACAAAGTAATCAAAGAGTTTGATACTTTATCAGAAATAGATATGAGCCATTTAAAATGACCGATAACTAATTTGAAAATTATTATCGTATGGTACGATGAATTGGATAAGATCCAAGTAAATAAAAATATTATGGATTCCGTAAGACCAAGTGAATTATTTGAATGAGTTTCAAATGGTTGGTCTAATATGAACATAGAAACCCCTTAAGTCTATAGTGTAGACGGTTTTAGCAGATCCACTCACGAAGGCTCTACCACATGAAGTCGGGAAAACTTATGTGTAAAATCGGTATATGATACCAAGATAAATGGGCCTGAGTGCAAGTGGGAGATGTAGGAGAATGATGCCCTCGAGGCTATTTATCTCTGTGTGAATAGCACAAACATCTTGTTCGAAATAACAGTAAGCTGTTTGGTAATAATTTATCTAAGTTATATTATAATGTAGTTAACATTAACCATTAACTTAGGTAAAGTCCTGAGACTTTATGCAAGGTCAAACATGCATCGAGATGAGTATCTCGATCATGGAGAACTGTTTGACCGTTTGTAGCATAAGTCTGAAAAGGTTCATGGTCGTAGATGTTTCGAGACAAGGATATCGAAACATCGGATAGACCATTGTGTCTTAGTCTTCACCGTTAAGCGGTGGCGATGATCTCATGATTGTTCGACTTGACGAAGTCGGAGACGAGACACAGGTGCTCATTAGAGAATGAGTTCACTGAATGATCCACAAGAGTTATCATATGGTTACCTTGACCAATCTGTCAATGATAACTCTTAGTGATGATAGGCTAGTTGGTCTTTTAACTTGAGGTCATTTTGACGAACCTGTGCATGAACGGTGCCACTTAGATCAACTGACCTAGCTTCGAGGCAAGGCCTGTAGAAAAGTCTTTTGATTGGGTGTCACTTGAAACGTACGAGGCAAGTAATGACCAAGAGAGGATTCGTCTCTCCCGGTCAATGGGAGTTAGTGTCGTAGAGTTAATTCGTTCTTTAGTATAATCTCTGCGCAGAGTATGTTGGAAGAAGTCCAACATTTATTGACTAAAGATCGATAGAAACTAACTAGAGTCAAGTTATTGGGGTTGACAGTTTGACCGTACCCTAGACTTGACCTACACGACATAGTTAAGACGAAGAGACTATAACTACAGAATTCATCACGAAAACAGTCAGGTGGTCCCAACAATACTCATGTCAATGAGTCAACCACATAATGATGATTCCTGAAGCAGGGACGGCAACCACTGCTAGTGGTCACTGTCGTATAGGGCTTCGAGCCCAACATGTTGTAAGGGTCAGGCTGTAGGGTCTCACACAGAGTGTGACCTTCGTCTAGTAATGGGTAGAAATTAGTTAGGGAGAATATTTTGCATTTTTGATGCAAGGGATGGAATAATTGCATTTGATGCAATATGATAATTTAAGCCTAGATAGGGGACTAATTTGCATTTGATGCAAAAGAGATTAAATGTGTTTTAAATTGTTTAAAATAATATTTAATAATATAAACGCAAGGAAAAGTTCACGGGTAAGATGGGAATGTCCCGGTCTAGACCCAGGTTCGAACAGCGTCCAAATCGGACGCCAGATGCTCAAATTAGAGCCAAAACAGTCCATTGGATCAGACTGGATCAGACCAGGTTGACCCAGGCCAGACCAGGGTGGTCTGGCCTGGGCACCTGACCTGACCAGATCCATATTAAGCCAAGGTTGGGCAAGCCCAGACACTGGCCTAGGATTGCCCAACGCCTGGGCAAAAGCCCAGGCGGCCTGGGCTAGCCCAGCGCCTGGAAAAAGCCCAGGCGCGGGCCTAGGCAAGCCCAGGCGGGCTTTGCCCAGCGCCTGGGCAAGCCCAAGCACGGCCTAGGCTTTGCCCAATCAGTTTTCTGCGCATGCAGCATGCGTGGGGCCCACCTGTGGGCCCCAGTTCTAGGGTTTCGAACCCCTGATTGATGCAAAAATTTGACGGCACAGTTTTTCCAAAAAACTAGCTATGGGCTGATCTTTGGACGATCAATTGGAGGGTCAAACGACCTCCGATTAACGAACGGTTTTTTCCTACGCGTTCACCGTTAAACGCCCTTCATATTGATAGGTTGTATCAATCATGAAGCTCAACGATGAGTGAGTTAAAATTCACGGAAGTTTGCACTTTGTGAAGTGTAAACTAACTTTATTTTAATTAACCCAATTAATAGTCCCACATCGGATTTTGAGAAAGAGGAGCAGTCAGCCGCCTATATAAATAGGGGTCTGCTCTCCTCCTCAAAACTCGTCCCAAGCTCTAGATTTGAGCGGCTCTCGTAAATGTTGGAGCACGCTCGGATCTAGGCTTAAATTAAATATTTCTCTATCTCCCTAAATTTCTGCCTTACTCTTGAGGGCTCTAGCAAAGCCGTAAAGGAGTTCGGATTCAGATCCAAAATCTAGGCGGAGGTTTCACTCGCGTGAAACTTTCTTCGGCGCGTGGTTGGCTCGGCGACACGGGATTGATCGCCTCAGGATGCGGAGCGGTTCGAGGAGCGATTCGGGGAGCGTTTCAAGGAGCGGCTCGGCGTGGGACGGGAGCAGCTCGGAAGACGGTGCGGAACATCTCGCCTGCTCCAGGGTTGAGATTCTGGGTATGTGTTTAAGCATTAGTTTAATTTAATCGCAGTAGGCTAGATCCTTCTTGGGATGGTCAGATCCATCCCAAGTCGGTAAAGATCTTGGATTAGGGTCTTGGACCTTAGGGTTAAATGTTAATTAGATTAACATGTTAATTTTTCCGCTGCTTTTTCTGTATATGTTCCGTCCGACTTAGGACGGGCATAGAGTTTTTGTGCCCTAAAGGTCCCCGAAATCCCAACACAATTTACAGTCGCATGTATATTTACAGTCGCATGTGGAATGGTCAACAGTCGTCTGAGAAGCGTAAGTGCAAAATCTGCTCCTCTCTGTTTTTCTCCATCTCCTGCAGCAGTCGACTGATGAAGGATTTACAGTCGCCTGTCTATTTTACATTCGACTATATTCTTGCCATCAGTCGCTTGTTTTCTTATTGGGAGAAAGAGTGCAACTCTCTGTTTTATTCCATCCCCTGCAGCAGTCGCCTGCTGAAGGTTTTACAGGCGCCTGTCCTGTTTACAGTCGATTGTATTGACTTCAACAGTCGACTGTCAAGGCTCAGATTATAGCCATTGGATATTTTCTAGCCGTTGGATAGTCGACTGTCATTTGTTCATCAGTCAACTGTCAATGATGTTTCTGCCCAGAAACTAGCCGTTGCAGCTTTTTGTTTTTGGCTGTTTCCTTGGGTTTTGAGAGTTGATATAGGGTTCCTATATATATGCGAGGGCTGAGTTCATAGGAACTTCTTGATGCTATTGAAAATCTTTTGAGATTAAATAAGCCACTCTCAAACTCTCTCATTTCCCTCTTTGAGCTCTCATTCCTCTTCATGCATTGAAGTCAAGCTCAAGGGAAATCATCCAAGTGCTTTCCAGCAAATCTCATCACTTGGAGATCCTCTTCCATGTCTTGCATTCATCTATGAGTAAGCATCTCAAGGCATAGGTAAGAGTATTTGTTTTACTTGGTGTTTCTTTATAACACTAATTCTCTTTGTGGGAATTAGTCTCTCTTTTTGTGGGAGTATTTCTCTTTGTGGGAATAGGATATTCTCTTAGTGGGAATAACTCCCTTTGTGGGAGTAACTCTTTGTGTGGGAGTTTAGTGTCCTAGTGTAGGGCTAACCCTAATTCTCTGAGTAGGAGTTAGTAATTCTCTAGGTGGGAGTTTGACCCTTGTGTAGGGTTGGTTGGGTCCTTGTGTAGGGCACAATCCTCGTGGTGAGGTATCTCTTTGTGGGATTTGTATTCACTTCTCTTTGTGGGAATATAGTGAATATTGGTGTGGCTGGACGTACCCAAGTTTAGGGGACCAGTGTAAAATCTTGTGTTTGTGTTTGGATTGATTGTGTCGATTAATTCCTATTGCATTTATTATTCCGCATTTGCAAGTTAAATTTTAATTGGACAATTTATTGCAATTACACTATTCACCCCCCCCCCTCCCCCTAGTGTGTTGTTGTTAGTATTGCAAGGGTAAGGCAATCCTTACAATTGGTATCAGAGCGAGGTTATAGCATACTGCAACGATGGCATTCAACGCTACATCGGCGTCTCGTGAAGAAGGTCATTCTACCGTTCGAACTCCGCTCTTCAACGGAACCAACTACCCAAGTTGGAAGATCAGGATGATGATCGACATGGAGGGTCAAGACCTAAGGGACATCACGGGGGCCATTTGAGAAGCCCACTACACCTGTGGCTTCAAGGACAAACGCGGAGAAGGACTCGATCAAATTCAATGCAAGGGTTATGAATGAATTCCATTGCGCCCTCTCAGCAAATGAGTTCAACCGCATCTCCATGTGCAAAACGGCCAACGAAATTTGGCATACTTTGGAGAAATGTCATGAAGGGACTACAAAGGTAAAGAATAAACAAACTGTGTTTAGATCTAAATATGAAATGTTTAAGATGCGGGAAGGAGAAAGCATTTCAGAGATGTTCACAAGGTTCACAGATATGTGAATGCTTTGGAGGGACTTGGGAAGATGATTTCTCAAGAGGATCGTGTAGAGAAGATCATTGATTCTCTCACATCTCATTGGGAGTCAAAGGCCAACGAAATTTTGGAGTCATTTGACATGTCCAAATACACCATTGAGAAGTGCATCAAAAATCTCATGGCGTACGAAGTGAAGCTTCAATACAAGAAGGAGATTCAACCATCGAAGCCCGAGAAGCCGAAGAAGCAAAAGGAGGTTGCATTCCATGCTAAGGAGGAGCCAATCAAATGGAGGAAGAAATTCCATCGAGAAGCTCCTAGTGAAGAAGATGAGCTAGAAGAGGCGAGTGGAGAAGAAATTGACGATCTTGCTGAGCAATTCAAGGCATTCCTCAAGTGTAAGCAAGGTAAATCTTTGTCAAAGTTTGCCTCCAATTCTAACAAGGTTTCTACTTGTTACACTTGCAGTGGAAAAGGTCACCTATCCACCGAATGCCCCTCCAAACCCAACAAAGAGACTTACAATGGTAAAGGAAAGAAGCATTGGAAAGGGAAGTCCAAGTCCAAAAACCACAAGAAGGGGCTTGTCGGGACATTTGATGATTCGAGTGAGGATACATCAAGTAACGAAGAAGAGGATGACAAGGAGGAAGCTCACATGTGCTTTGTGGCAATTGATGTTCCTACACCAATCCCCTCTGTCTCAAATGAAGAAGAGTTAGAAGCTTGGCTCAACTCATGTGAGAAATCGGGCCTCATGGCTATCGAGGAGGAGTCATCGTCAAGCTCTAGTGAGGAAGAAGACGATGATGAGATTGAGGAGAAGATCTCATACGAGGAGCTTGAATATCGTTTCGATATGGTCTCCGAAAAAGCTAGTAAGTGCATCAACTCTTACAATAAATTAAAAGCAAAATATAAAATTGCTAAGAGTAGATTGCATGAACTAGAAATTGCTAGTGTAATCAATGATGCAATGCATGATTGTGACACTAGTGAGAGAGACACACTTCTCTCTCAAGTTAAGAAATTGAGTTTGTCTAATGATAATCTTGTTACTCAAAACCTTAGCTTAGAAACTCGCATTCAACAACTTACGTTGAAATGTGAAGATGAATCTCGTAAGCTCAAAAGCTTTGTGTATTCTAGGGATTCACTCCACGGTTTGTTTGAAAACAACATCCAGCAAACCATAGAGGAGGCTTGGGATATATTCAAAATATGGTACCCAAATCCACCTCTAATTCCTCTTATGGTGCTAATACAAGAAATATTGCTAAAGCACCTAAGAAGAATCACCATGCTTTCTTGTATAACAATAACACCAACAAGAAGCATGTAAATCACAAGGTAATGAGGAAGAATGAAAACTCTTCATTTTTTGCTACGAAGCAAAATCCTCATTCTATGCATGCCAAGACATTATTTTCTACATCTAAGCATGCCACATCCACCCCTCTTGCAAAGGCAAAATCCTTGCGTAGGAAATCCTTGAGTTTATGGATTCCCACTAAGATTAGTGTGCACGAGAGGGATAGTTACATCAACTCTCTAGTTAGGGATGTGATCACCTCATGTGATTACATTAGGAAATCAAACTTCTCTTGGGTTTGGTTCCCTAATGTTTAGGTTCCTCACACAAATGCATTTTGTATGGGTATTATGCTTAAATGTTTATTTTTTAGCATACCCATTGTTTGTGTGTGTTTCATGATTTTGAAAATATTTTCAAACTTATATTTTCATGAAAATGGGGACCTTAGGAAAGATATTGTCTTGCATGCATTTGTTGATCCATATGTATGACAATGGGGGAGTTATTATATTTAATATGTTTAAAATATTTTAAACCATATTTTAACTCTCATTTCAGGTTGATTTTTGGTATCATTGTTTCAGTTGGTGTCATTTCCAATTGGTTATTATGGTCTTGATCTTGACCAATTGATATTGCCAACATGTTTCATTTTTAATTCCTTTTTGGCAAATATCATTGTGTATCAATGAAGCTTGATTTTTCCATATCTACTGCTTTGATACACTTTAGGCACGTGGCTCCAATATATGTATATCAATCGGTAAAGAGTATTATCTTCCAAGATTCTTTGTCTACAATCGGTATTACCTCAATTTTTAGAGATTGTTTATCTCCTACTTTACAATTGGTAATAGATCCTACAAGTCAAAATTTGATCATTTCTATGATCTAGAGGGAGCATGGGATAGTGATTGATATCCACTAAATTTTACATTTGGTATCATACACTTCTTTACTCTTGCATATTGTCACATCTTTGATTAAGATGCTAATGGGATATTATAGATGTCCACCTTTTTGACGATGTCAAGGGGGATAGATATATGCATTATGTAATTCTTGTATTTCATACATATGCATTTGGGGAGAGATATATGGGATTGTATAAACCATTCATGTATGCATGTTATTTTCTATTGCAATTGGTTTATGTAATACATGCCTATTATATGTCACCATGTTGTCTCATTATTTCATTTGGTATAATGAGTATTTACTTTTGTGTATCTCATTTTACACTTGGTGCATATAAGTAGGGGGAGCTTGATCACTCCTTATTTTACACTTTTTTCCCGCATGTTTGCATGCCATTTAGATCGCCCAAATCATGTTTTTCACGATATATCGACGATATTGCGATGCTTTTCACGATTTGTTGTTTTTGTCGCATTTCAGGTGATTTGGCGCGATTTGGAGTGATCTTGAGATGCGCTTACTCCAGAGGGTCATCGACGACCTCCCCAAGGGGTATTTTGCTGTTGGAGAGGAGCGGAAGAAGAACGGACGTCGCAGGAGCGACGAGGAGGCCAAAACAAGCTGTTTGGGCATGTTTTGTGTCCCACTCGGCCGAGTGAAGGAGTCACTCGGTCGACCAGCGAGACACCGCTCGGCCGACCAGATCAGACACGATTCATATGTGCACTCGGCCGAGCGACGGAGACCACATCGGCCGAGTGACGAGATCCCGTCCGCCCGAGTGGCGCCCAGACGAAGCCATTCAAAAATCGCCAAGTTACTGTTTTTCGGCTGCCTGAGCTTCAGAAGACCCACTCGGCCGAGTGGATAATCCCGACCGCCCGAGTACCATGAAGCCATCGGCCGAGTGACGACAACTTACTCGGCCGAGCGGCGCCCGAAGTTGAGACCCCGGAAGATCAAGACTTACTGGAAATTTACAGGGTTTCTCACTCGGACGCGCTGCCTGTAGCGAAAATTGCGGAAAACAGGCTGCGCAGGGGTATTTTGGTCACAGTTTTTGGACGATTTTGGGGGGTATTTAACCCCTGTTTTTACCCTAGTTTTAGAGAGCTTTTTCTCTTAGATTTTTGCAGCTTTTTAGGTTTACTTTTTAGTTTTATTCTTGTGATTGGAGAGAGGACTAAAGTTGATTTTTGTTGGATTAATTGAAGAACTCCATTGGTTTGCCTCTCTCTTCTCTAAAAATTCTATTTTTATTGTTTATCTCAATATTGTGATGAATTCTATTGCTTATTTCATTGATTATTCTTGTGTTTGTGCTATGAATTGCGAGTAGTCACCACGTCTTGGGGCGTGAGGATGAACCCTACAAGCCCAATTTCATATTTGTGATGAATTGGTAGAAATTTTGCTAGAATCGTTGTTAGGGATTAGTTTGGGATCAATTTACTACGGACGGCTAGGAATTCACATCGATTGGGATTTGCAAGAGATTGGATCCCAATTCGGTAGGAAGCCCTAGAAATCCGAATTGGATTGGAATCGAATTTCCGTAGTATCGGTTTGCAAGAGATTGGACCGATACTAGGGTTCCCGGTTGCAATTCCGTGCCGATACCCGTTTGCAAGAGATTGGACGGGTAGGAACTGTCCCAACCTTGGTCGCGGGCTGAGTTTGCAAGAGATTGGGCTCGGTACGCGATTGAACGATGATGTTGATCCTAATGCTAGCTTCCCTAAGCTAGGGTTTGCAAGAGATTGGACCCAACCCTAGGATAGCTATAGACCGGCAACAACGCGAGAGCGTGAGCTTGGTTCTACATTCAGTTGCAACTAGTTCATCCAAAATCTTATTCTAGCAATTTTGATACCGATGAACCACATTGACGAGATACGGTAAGTAGCGGGAATTCCCCATTCCCTAGACGTTCTTTATTTGATTTGATATTTCCACATTTTGTCTGACGATTGTGACAGGATCGCCAAAGGCAAATTTCTCTCTTCTTAAATAGCCAGGTTGATTGGATCAAGCACGGTCATTCGTCCTCCCTGTGTTCGATAACCCGCTCGCTGCTATACCGTGCGCTTGCGGTAAAACTACAACCGTTCTTTGGGTTACATCCCGGAGCGATCAAGTTTTTGGCGCCGTTGCCGGGGAGGCGATTGCGTTTGATCTTACCACCCTAGCTATTTCCTTTTTTTTTATTATTTTATTTCTTTATTTTTACCTAACCCTTCCACGGTACTAATCATTTCTTTGAAACTCTGTTTTCCCTGTGCATGTACACGAGATCTACGGCGGACCCTGAAGCTATATTATTTGACCCCGAGATCGAACGTACCGCGCGGAGACTTAGAGCGGAAAGGAGACAAGATCGGGAAGGGAGGTTTATGACCAACCCGGAAACTGCAGACCAATTAGCGGTAAGGATGGCGAGGATAATTTCTATTCGAGATAGGCTCCGGCCTAAGACCTCTTCTACTACCTCATCCATTGCCATGCCGGAGTTGGCGGCTGACAAGAACTTCGAGCTGAAGACTGGACTAGTGGTTCTGATGCAGAAGGATCCATTTCATAGGAAAGCCCATGAAAATCCTCACTACCACATCCAATTATTCTTGTCGAAGTGTGCCACATTTCAGATGCCGGGGGTCTCCATTGATGCCATCAGACTGCGTCTCTTCCCCTTCACGCTAAAGGACAAGGCACTCTATTAGTTGAGGACGCAGGCTGAGGGAGTCTTCACCACTTGGGACGAGTTGGCGAGTGCATTCATTGATAAGTTCTATCCGCCCTCCAAGACGGTGAAGATCCGGAGCGCTCTCATGTCCTTCAAGCAAGGACCCCAAGAGACGCTCTATGAGGCTTGGGAGCGTTTTAAGGATCTGCAGCATCAATTCCCGCACCATAGCATTGAAGACTGGGAGCTAGTTCATAGCTTCTACAACGGTCTCCAACCGGGGACCAAACAAATTATTGATGTCGCGGCGAATGGTGCTATCTTATCTAAGACTCCCAAAGAAGCTACGGCCCTAATTGAGGAGATGGCCTCAAACAATCAACAATGGGGCGATGAGCGAGGACACTCTACGTCCTCCTTGAAGCCGACTAGTATCTATGAAGCGAAGGCCGTAGCGGAGCTTACAAGAAAGTTTGATTCTCTCCACAAGGTAGTGGAGAGATTGGAGAAGTTTATCACGGAGCCCCAAGGAGCCCCTTCCACCTCCGCACCAACGAACCAAATGTGTGATTGGCAAGACCAATCTCAAGCCATGTATGAGGGAGGAGAGCAAGTAGAAGGATCCTTAGAGCAAGTACAATATGTCACGGGGAACCAAGGGTATTGGGCCAATCCGGCCGCAAGAAATCATCCCGGATTCTCCTATGCCAACAATGAAGGAGCTTTGAACCCGCCACAACCACCGCCTCAACAAGCTCGACCACCACCACCACCCCAACAACAACACTATCCGCCGAGGGGGCCTCCACAACAAAGTTTCCAACCGAAGCAACAAGTTCCACATTATAGGCCACCCGGATACAATCAAGGGTGGAGGAATCAAAATCAAAACCCTCCACAAGCTCAACAACGATCCGACTTCGAAGCTAGAGTTGAGGCGTTTATGATCGAGCAAAATAAGGTCAATGCTACCTTGAAGGCGGGGCAAGACTCCATTAATACCGTTGTGGCTCAAATATCGGAGCAATTGGCGTTGCTCAATCGGAACACTCAACGATTACCGGCGCAACCCGAGCAAAACCCACGGGGCAACACCGGACACATCAATGCCGTAGTTGCCGTTACTACTAGAGGCGGTAAGGATACCACCCCCGCCATGATTCCTACCGAGGAGCCCGTGGAGGAAAGTTTGGAGCCAATTGAACCGGTAGTTGAAGTCGAGAAGGAGAAGGAGCCACAAGAAAAGGAGAAATCTAGAGCGGAGCAATTGATTGAGGAAAGGCGCTTCATGCCACCGGTCCCATTCCCCCAAAGGCTTGCTAGAGCGAAAATGGAGAAAAGGCTAGCAAAGTTTCTCGAGTATCTGAGAGGAGTTAGCCTCAACATTCCCTTCCTCGACGCCATCGTGGAGATCCCCACATATGCAAAGTTCTTAAAGGATTTGATTTCGGGGAGAAAAAGGAAGGAGAAGATCATGCTAGCCGAGGAGGGCTCTTGGTTCACCAAGAGAGAGAAGGAGTCGGCCAAATTTAAATACCCGGGGAGTTTTCGGATTCCTTGCACCTTGGGCGGCGTCCCTCTTCAAAAGGCATTGGTAGATTTAGGGGCTAGTGTGAGCCCCATGCCTCTCTCCATGTTCTTAAGGCTAAACACCGGGACGAAGTTGAAACCTACCGACATGCGGATACAATTGGCCGATGGGCGGATAACGAGTCTGGTAGGGATCGCCGAAGACATCCCACTACAAGTCCCGGGGGGAATATGCTTGCCATGTGACTTCGTGATCATGGACGTTAAGGAGGAGGGAGATACGTCATTGATACTTGGACGCCCATTCCTCGCCACCGCCGGTGTGATTGTCGACGTGCGAGAAGGTACCCTAACTTTGAACGTCGGCAACATCGAGGTGGAGCTTCACATTCCTAAGGCTATGAAACACATGCCTTACCACGAGGAGCTTGACTACATGGACCTCCTTGATGAGGTAATAGAGGAGGCGATCCCCCACTCGATTGGTGCTCTTTTCGATGAGGATTTCGAGGAAGGCCCGGATTTAGGCCAAGATGAGAAGATAGATGATTCCCCCGACCTCTCCGCTGAAAATGATGAAGGCGACGCTGATGTCGCAAGGATTCGAGAGCTCTGCAAACTCTCGAAATTGAAGTCTCCGAAGAAAGCTCCGCCGATACGGAAATCGGCGTCACCGGTGAAGCCGTTGACCGGAGCAAACGTTAGCTTGGGGGAGCCTCCCCCCAACACTATTCGAGATGGGAGACCACCGAGGGAGAACACGCCGCCGCCACTTCTGAATCCAAGCGTTCTCCCCGGAAAGTTTGATGGGTGCATCTCATATGCACCAAACATCCCGCATTAATTGAAAATCATAGGGGGTCGAGCTCACGACCTTAAACGAGCGCTTGTCGGGAGGCAACCCGACGGTTATTGCTTTATTTTTACTTTCTCTTTATTTTTGTTTTAGAAATTTTTAGTGTTTCGAGTCGTTCGCCCAAAAATTTTGTGATAACGGGTCCTATTTTTCTTGACAGGAGAGGAGATAGGTAAATCCATCATGAGGAGGATGAACGAGACGACGAGGAGCGCCCCAGGAAGGCGCTCGATGCTTAGGAGGAAGATGGAATCGACTGGAGGAAGAAAGACGGAGTTTAGAGCCCAAACGAAGACAAACAGCAGAAGACAAGGCTCACTCGGCCGAGCATACTAGTCACTCGGCCGAGTACACAAGTTCGTCCGGCCGAGCCGCTCACGAACGAGGGAAGTCTGCTGTACCCAACTCTCTGTTTATTTTCCTAATTTCAGTATAACTGCTACTCGGCCGAGTATATATATTCACTCGGCCGAGTAAAACGGATACGCTCCTAAGGCGAGTCTTGCCGAGTAGCTTGAGCCACTCGGCCGAATGGACTTACTCCACTCGGCCGAGGCTGGCAAGGCCACTCGGCTGAAGCGATAGCGGGGAGGAATTTTCCATTGATCTCGCTTGGCCGAGTGACCTCGTCACTCGGCCGAGTCGTAACTTTTACTATATAAGGGGCCGAGGGGGGCACGTTTTTCGAAACGAAAAAATCGCAACCGCCCCCGACTGTTCAGCTCCCTCACCCGTTCCCCTCGCTCGCGCACCCACTCACCCAACCACCGACCGCCGCGCCACCGCTCGGCCAGCCACCGCCGGCCGAGCCCTGCCGCGCCTCGCCCGAGTCGCCGCCGGCGGCCACCACTCCGGCCACCTCCGGTATCGCCTATTTCGCCTTTTTCTCCTCTTTTTGGGTATTTTTCAAGGATCCATGTGCTTAACGACCCCCAAACCCAAATTAATTTCTATATCTATCTATTATACCCCTAATGCTCCATACGTTTTGAATATTACCCGCTGATATCTCCATTTCATGCGCAGGTTGTTTTTGTGAGCTTAGGGGAGCCCAGGGCAGCTCCTAGGGACTGATTCGGGCTTCGCGGAGGCGCTGTCTTCACACGCTTCCATTGCTTAGCACTTGCGGCGTGTCGGGGTATACTCTTTCCTCTACTTTGCACACGCCGCACTTTTCACGTTTTTCGGCGCGCGCTCGGGGCCCATATGCCGCCCCGGACACGGCCGCGATCGAGGAGAGCTTCCGCCAAGCGGAAGCGGTCGGATGACGCCGGCCCCTCCCACGAGTTGGAGGACTCTCCTCCGCCTTCTCCCACACACACCGTCCACCCAGCACAGCCTGCAGGCCCCACACACCCCGCACAGCCTGCAGGGCCCGCACAGCCCGCACACCCCACACAGCCGCTCCCTGCCGCTCCACAGCCACCACCTCCGGCTCCACTGATCGGGCCGCTGGGGATCACGTTCCGGAACGACGCACACCGCGTCGCTTTCGAGCGTATCTCCCAGCGCTCGATCGTTCCCTCCAGGTTTGCACACCTTGCCGACCTAGGACGCCTGGGGGTACTAGAGGGGATGCTCACGTTGTACGACAACGTGGGCTGGCGAGATTTCCTTCAGGTGTCGGTGGACACGTTTATCCGCCCGACACTTGAGGTGCTTAGTTCGATCGCCCGGACCGACGAGGGATGCTCGTTTCGGTTCATGGACCGAGAGTGCCAGGTCACTCTCGGTATGATGAGAGCCTTCTTCTCGTGGCCCGATGTCCCCGGGGGCGATCGAGGTTACGACCCCACCCATATCCCCCCACCTTCCTTCGACGCCGGTGCCTTCTGGGCCCGGATTACGGGTCTCCACGCTGCCTTTGACCCTAGTAGGGCCAAGGCCTCGCCATTGTCCATCCCTGCCTCCGTATAAGCTCAGCGCCTTATGACGACGACCTTTTTGGCCAGATATGAGCCGGGCACGATGTCCACGCCAGAGCTCTACATGCTCTACGCGATGACACGGCCCAGAGCTCTATCTAGGGATGGCGATGAGCTGGTCCCCGCCGTCGTGATTGATGTCGCGGCTTGGTTTTTGGATCACATCATTGTATCGGTGGGCGCTCGCTCACCGATATGTTGCGGCGGCCTGATCACCTTGCTTGCCCTTATGACCGGCGAGGACTTCCCTGACGACCTGCGACGAGCACCGGGCCCCACTACTCTATCGATTGATGTTATGGCCCGGATGAAGATGCTTCGTCTGCACGGTGAGCGACACTGGGTCTGGTTGCACGGCCCTTACGGTGCCGATTACATGATTCTCCCGAGCCCCGCTCGGACTCAGATTGCACCAGCCCATGTGGACTGGCTCCCTGCGATGGATGTTCTTATCCCCGCTGCTTACGTGCTCGAGGCCGAGGAGGCCGAGCAGGCCCACGCTGCCCACGCTGCCCCCGCAGACCCTGTTTCACCTGCCGAGCATGTTGCCCCTGTTGACCCCGTGGCCCCTCAGCCTATCCCCGATGTTTCCGATGCTCCTGACACCTCTGTCCACACCTCTGTCGGTGTCAAGAGTACCTTAGCTGAGCCCACTTCCACTACTTCCACGCCTGTCACCACCACCACTGGCCCTCTGTCTGCCGAGCCCGTTTCTTCTGCCCCACCCGAGCGCCCGCCGACCATAGTTGAGTGCGGAGAGCCCTTATTTGCCACCACTGTTGAGACCTCCGTCTCCGCCTCTGTCTCCACTACTGCTGTATTTTCCGAGAGTGTCGTGGCGTCTGTCCACACTTCTGTGCCACTGACCTCTCTGGCCGCCTCGCTGCAATTTTCGCACTCTTCTTTCGCTGCTACTGCCTCCACTTCTCACCAGCCGGTGCCCCGGCCTCACACTGAGGCCAGGCCCACATTTGCGAGCGCAGCACCTTTCGTTCCCTTCCCAGCTGAGCCCGTCACCTACGCGACCCGAGTACGCCAGCCCCGCCCTACACAGCCCCGACCGGTGCATACCTCTGCACCACCTCCCCCCGACACTGTACTTCAAAGCATTCGTGCTCTAGAGGGGGCGGTGAGTGGCCTCAGAGGTGACCTTCAGACCCTGTCCGCCACCGTCTCTGCGATGGCTGGCCGCTTCGACCTGCTCCCGCAGATTCACTACTGCCTTACCCAGGTCCTGGAGCGTCTCCCCCGCGTCCCCGCACCCACACAGCAGGTTCCCACCCCCACTCCCACACACACTCAGCCTGCTTCCACCCCCACACGCACCCCCGCTCAGCAGCCACCACCTCCTCCTCCTCCTCCGGCTCAGGACGGAGACGGAGCAGCACCACCTTCTTAGGCACCCTTGATGCCATAGATTATTTTTGCCGTTGTGCTGCCCGTTTCTGCTGGGTCCTGTTGCATTTTTGTCCACCCCCCTCCCCTCACTTATTTTGGGATTCTCATTCTGATCGTATCTTTATATATCTTTTTTGGGAGAGAGGGAGAGTTTTTGGTGCCACATCTATATATCTGTATCACTCCTATATTTGCATGCATCCTGTCCGCATCATATCTTTCGTTTCATTATTTTTCCTTTTTTTCTTTTTTTTCTTTTCCTTCCATCATGCATGCATCCTCACTTACCCCTCACATTACTTGTCTCTCGGTGTGCCACACTTTGCACATTGAAGACACTGTGCCGTTTAGCTTGGGGGAGTGAGTTCTCACGATTCTTTTTCGATTTGCCACCTTTATTTTTAGTTTTTCACACCATTTTCCGCTTTTGCACTTATTTTTATCATTTTTCTTTTATTTTACCATGCATCACGTTTTTCTTATTTTTTTTCTGTGTGCCGCATTGTAAATAGTTCTATTTTCCCTTTATCTTTATTTCTTTCTTTTTCATCTCATGCTAGAGATGACTTTTCTATGATGATGATGACGTGGAGTTAGCTTATTCTATTTGCATGCTTTATTTGTCATGTCTTGGATTTTATTTCTGATATCATATGCTATGACTTGCCTTGCATTTAGAGATAGCAACCCACACTTTTTTCCGCATGAAAATGGATGAAATTTTATTATTAGCTGAGTCTGAATATTCATATGTATGCTATCACAGAAAACACACCAAGATTCACGCATTGAATGCCTATATCTGGAGTACCGATTTCTTTTCCTATATCACTTCTATATGCATGAATTGTACATTTCACTTCAGGATGATTGAATGATGTTAGCTATGATAAATCTGGATTAGTTAGCTTTTTTTTGTGATCGAAACTGAGTAGATTAGATTACCCTGCTAAAGTTGTCGTGCATGTCTTATAGAGTGAACCGAGAGATATAATTATTTCTTTCTCCACAAATCTTGAACATCATTTCTCTACTTTTAAAATCATTGGTGAATCTCCCCTTAGCGATTCTATTATATGGCATTTCACCCGCTATTAATTCCTAGCTCCAAATTTCCCGAATTCAAAAAAAAAGAAGAGAGAAAATATTCTTGTATATCATTATCTCTCTTTGAGTTGGGATCGTTGTGTGTATATGCTATATCAAAAAAAAAGAAAAAGAAAAGAGGAAAAATCCTCAATAAAAGATCCCATCTCACTTTCTTTCTTCCTTCTCTCTTTTCGTTTTCATTTTTATTGCTTTTGGAGCTTTACAAAAATGGGGATGTAAATATTTTTTATGCCACCATGCTTATAGATAAGCTTGGGGGAGGGAATCCATTGATGTGTGAGAGAGTGACTACTTGACGTTGCACGACAACCTAGGCTAAGTAATATTCTATACTCGGTGAGATTATTTTTAGCTTTACTAAGTCCAGAAATCTAATCCTAGCATTCATATCATGAAATCCATACTTTTCTATTCTCTCTATTCCATTGTGTGATACTCTTATACTCCTCATAGAAAGCATTCAATTGAAAAGTGTGTGATCTGCGATTTGTATACCGCTTTAAATGATTCAGACGATGTTAATTCTAAAATTATTCCGTTTTTCATGATTATATCGTTGTTCGTGGGTTTTCTATTTCTATTTGCACTATTATACTATGATATCAAAATAAAACTCTTTGACATGTGTTTTTCATTCAGTGCATGCTATATGAGTAAGCGGAACACACGTCCTGAGAAAATGATCTAGCAGCTTACCTCTTCGCTTCTTTCTTTCTTCTTTATTTTTATTTCGTTTTTCATTCTTCTCCGTTTTTCAATTTTTTTTCGCCGTTTTCGTTTTCCGAATCCACCGGGTTCGCCTTTTACTTATCTTCCACGATGACGAGTAAGAGGTAAGCTTGGGGGATTTTGATCACTCCTTATTTTACACTTTTTTCCCGCATGTTTGCATGCCATTTAGAACGCCCAAATCATGTTTTTCACGATATATCGACGATATTGCGATGCTTTTCACGATTTGTTATTTTTGTCGCATTTCAGGTGATTTGGCGCGATTTGGAGTGATCTCGAGATGCGCTTACTCCAGAGGGTCACCGACGACCTCCCCAAGGGGTATTTTGCTGTTGGAGGGAGCGGAAGAAGAACGGATGTCGCAGGAGCGACGAGGAGGCCAAAACAAGCTGTTTGGGCATGTTTTGTGTCCCACTCGGCCGAGTGAAGGAGTCACTCGGTCGACCAGCGAGACACCGCTCGGTCGACCAGATCAGACACGATTCATATGTGCACTCGGCCGAGCGACGGAGACCACATCGACCGAGTGACGAGATCCCGTCCGCCCGAGTGGCGCCCAGACGAAGCCATTCAAAAATCGCCAAGTTACTGTTTTTCGGCTGCCTGAGCTTCAGAAGACCCACTCGGCCGAGTGGATAATCCCGACCGCCCGAGTACCATGAAGCCATCGGCCGAGTGACGACAACTCACTCGGCCGAGCGGCCCCCGAAGTTGAGACCCCTGAAGATCAAGACTTACTGGAAATTTACAGGGTTTCTCACTCGGCCGAGCGAATTTTGTCACTCGGCCGAGTGCGACGCGCTGCCTGTAGCGAAAATTGCGGAAAACAGGCTGCGCAGGGGTATTTTGGTCACAGTTTTTGGACGATTTTGGGGGGTATTTAACCCCTGTTTTTACCCTAGTTTTAGAGAGCTTTTTCTCTTAGATTTTTGCAGCTTTTAGGTTTACTTTTTAGTTTTATTCTTGTGATTGGAGAGAGGACTAAAGTTGATTTTTGTTGGATTAATTGAAGAACTCCATTGGTTTGCCTCTCTCTTCTCTAAAAATTCTATTTTTATTGTTTATCTCAATATTGTGATGAATTCTATTGCTTATTTCATTGATTATTCTTGTGTTTGTGCTATGAATTGCGAGTAGTCGCCACGTCTTGGGGCGTGGGGATGAACCCTACAAGCCCAATTTCATATTTGTGATGAATTGGTAGAAATTTTGCTAGAATCGTTGTTAGGGATTAGTTTGGGATCAATTTACTACGGACGGCTAGGAATTCACATCGATTGGGATTTGCAAGAGATTGGATCCTAATTCGGTAGGAAGCCCTAGAAATCCGAATTGGATTGGAATCGAATTTCCGTAGTATCGGTTTACAAGAGATTGAACCGATACTAGGGTTCCCGGTTGCAATTCCGTGCTGATACCGGTTTGCAAGAGATTGGACGGGTAGGAACTGTCCCAACCTAGGTCGCGGGCTGAGTTTGCAAGAGATTGGGCTCGGTACGCGATTGAACGATGATGTTGATCCTAATGCTAACTTCCCTAGGCTAGGGTTTGCAAGAGATTTGACCCAACCCTAGGATAGCTATAGACCGGCAACAGCGCGAGAGCGTGAGCTTGGTTCTACATTCAGTTGCAACTAGTTCATCCAAAATCTTATTCTAGCAATTTTGATACCGATGAACCACATTGACGAGATACGGTGAGTAGCGGGAATTCCCCATTCCCTAGACGTTCTTTATTTGATTTGATATTTCCACATTTTGTCTGACGATTGTGACAGGATCGCCAAAGGTAAATTTCTCTCTTCTTAAATAGCCAGGTTGATTGGATCAAGCACGGTCATTCGTCCTCCCTGTGTTCGATAACACGCTCGCTGCTATACCGTGCGCTTGCGGTAAAACTACAACCGTTCTTTGGGTTACATCCCGGAGCGATCAGAGCTCATTAGCATTATGCTTTGTTTCTTTATGTTTTACATAATGTGTGTCATCATCAAAAGGGGGAGATTGTTTAGTATTGGTGTTTCATACCAATGTTATTTTGATGATGATCACAACATTATGTTGTTACTAATGACTATCTTGTTTTAGTCTCTTAGTTACATTTCAAGAATATCATTTTTGGAGACTAAAGACTTGGTGTAAGGATGGACATCAAGTGGAAAAGGGCCAAAGCTTGGACTCAAGGGGTGCCAATGCTTGGAGATGATGGGGAGCATCAAGGCATCAAGATTGAAGACATAGACTCTAAGAAAAGCATTGTAATCCATGTAATATTTCCTTTATTGCTTTCTCTCTCATTTGAGTCTAGGTTAATGTAATGCCTTGATAGATGGTCTACTCATTTATGCATATGCATTTAACCATCTTAGTTAGCCTTAGGATTATCATAGAATCCAACCCAATAGGCTCATCATGACCAAAGACTCATTTGGAGTCTCTGGCTCTCCAACAGTCACCTGCTGAAGGATTCACAATCGACTAGGTGATTCCAGTCGCCTGTCGAGCCTTCTACAGTCGA
The DNA here is from genome assembly GCA_030789695.1 of Scilla litardierei. Taxonomy (NCBI): domain Eukaryota; kingdom Viridiplantae; phylum Streptophyta; class Magnoliopsida; order Asparagales; family Asparagaceae; genus Scilla; species Scilla litardierei. Next base: position 102,531,090 of record CM061136.1, read on the forward strand.
CTGTGATGCACTGCTTAAGTCAGCATTTTTATTGACTCTACTTGATTTTTTCGCATCAGTCGACTGATGATCAATTTACAGTCGCATATATATTTACAGTCGCATGTGGAATGGTCAACAGTCGTTGAGAAGCATAAGTGCAAAATCTGCTTCTCTTTGTTTTTCTCCATCTCCTACAGCAGTCGACTGATGAAGGATTTACAGTCGCCTGTCTATTTTACAGTCGAATGTATTCTTGCCATCAGTCGCATGTTTGCTTATTGGGAGAAAGAGTGCAAATCTCTGTTTTATTCCATCCCCTGCAGCAGTCGCCTGCTGAAGGTTTTACAGGCGCCTGTCCTGTTTACAGTCGACTGTATTGAATTCATCAGGCGACTGTCAAGGCTCAGATTATAGTCGTTGGATATTTTCTAGCCGTTGGACAGTCGACTGTCATTTGTTCATCAGTCAATTTTCAATGACGTCTCTGCCCAGAAACTAGCCGATGCAGCTTTTTGTTTTTGGCTGTTTCCTTCGGGTTTGAGAGTTGATATATGATTCCTATATATATGAGAGGGCTGAGTTCATATGAACTTCTTGATGCTATTGAAAATCTTTTGAGATTAAATAAGCCACTCTCAAACTCTCTCATTTCCCTCTTTGAGCTCTCATTCCTCTTCATGCATTGAAGTCAAGCTCAAGGGAAATCATCCAAGTACTTTCCAGCAAATCTCATCACTTGGAGATCATCTTCCATGCCTTGCATTCATATATGAGTAAGCATATCAAGGCATAGGTAAGAGTATTTGTTTTACATGGTGTTTCTTTGTAACACTAATTCTCTTTGTGGGAATTAGTCTCTCTCTTTGTGGGAGTATTTCTCTTTGTGGAAATAGGATATTCTCTTAGTGAGAATAACTCTCTTTGTGGTAGTAACTCTCTGTGTGGGAGTTTAGTGTCCTAGTGTAAGGCTAACCCTAATTCTCTGAGTGGGAGTTTGACCCTTGTGTATGGTTGTTTGGGTCTTTGTGTAGGGCACAATCCTCTTGGTGAGGTATCTCTTTGTGGGATTTGTATTCACTTCTCTTTGTGGGAATATAGTGAATATTGGTGTGGCTGGACATACCCAAGTTTGGGGAACCATGATAAAATCTTGTGTTTGCGTTTGGACTGATTGTGTCGATTAATTCCTCTTGCATTTATTATTCCGCATTTGCAAGTTAAATTTTAATTGGATAATTTATTGCCATTACACTATTCACCCCCTAGTATGTTGTTGTTAGTATTGCAAGGGTAAGACGATCCTTCCAATTGGTATCAGAGTGAGGTTATAGTATACTGCAACGATAGCATTCATCACTACATCCGCGTCTCATGAAGAAGGTCATTCTACCGTTCGACCCCCGCTCTTCAATGGAACCAACTACCCAAGTTGGAAGATCAGGATGATGATCTACATGGAGGGTCAAGACCTATGGGACATCACGGAGGTGCCATTTGAGAAGCCAACTATACCTGCGGCTTCAAGGACAAAGGCAGAGAAGGACTCGATCAAATTCAATGCGAGGGCTATGAATGCATTCCATTGTACGAATGCATTCCATTGTGCCCTCTCAGCAAATGAGTTCAATCGTATCTCCATGTGCAAAACGGCCAATGAAATTTGGCATATTTTGGAGATATGTCATGAAGGGACTACAAAGGTAAAGAAATCTAAACAAACTGTGTTTAGATCTAAATATGAAATGTTTAAGATGCAGGAAGAAGAAATCATTTCAGAGATGTTCACAAGGTTCACAGATATCGTGAACGCTTTGGAGGGACTTGGAAAGATGATTTCCCAAGAGGATCGTGTAGAGAAGATCCTTGATTCTCTCACATCTCATTGGGAGTCAAAGGTCAACGGAATTTTGGAGTCATTTGACATGTCGAAATACACCATTGAGGAGTGCATCAGAAATCTTATGACGTACAAAGTGAAGCTTCAACACAAGAAAGAGATTCAACCATCGAAGCCCGAGAAGCTGGAGAAACAAAAGGGGGTTGCATTCCATGCCAAAAAGGAGCCAATCAAATGGAGGAAGAAATTTCATCGAGAAGATCCTAGTGAAGAAGATGAGCTAGAAGAGGCGAGTGGAGAAAAAATTGAGGATCTTGTCGAGCAATTCAAGGCATTCCTCAAGTGCAAGAAAGGTAAATCTTTGTCAAAGTTTGCCTCCAATTCTAACAAGGTTCCTACTTGTTACACTTGCAGTGGAAAAGGTCACCTATCCATCGAATGCCCCTCCAAACCCAACAAAGAGACTTACAATGGCAAAGGGAAGAAGCATTGGAAAGGAAAGTCCAAATCCAAAAACCACAAGAAGGGGCTTGTCAGGACATTTGATGATTCGAGTGAGGATACATCAAGTAACGAAGAAGAGGATGACAAGGAGAAAGCTCACACGTGCTTTGTGGCAATTGATGTTCCTACACCAATCCCCTCTGGCTCAAATGAAGAAGAGTTAGAAGCTTGGCTCAACTCATGTGAGGAATTGGGCCTCATGGCTATCGAGGAGGAGTCATTTTCAAGCTCTAGCGAGGAAGAAGACGATGATAAGATTAAGGAGAAGATCTCATACGAGGAGCTTGAATATCTTTTCGATATAGTCTCTGAAAAAGCTAGTAAGTGCATCAACTCTTACAATAAATTAAAAGCAAAATATAAAATTGCTAAGAGTAGATTGCCTGAACTAGAAATTGCTAGTGTAATCAATGATGAAATGCATGATTGTGACACTAGTGAGAGAGACACACTTCTCTCTCAAGTTAAGGAATTGAGTTTGTCTAATGATAATCTTGTTAGTCAAAACCTTAGCTTAGAAACTCGCATTCAACAACTTACGTTGAAATGTGAAGAGGAATCCCGTAAGCTCAAAATTTTTGTGTATTCTAGGGATTCACTTCACGGTTTGCTTGAAAAACAACATCCAGCAAACCATAGAGGAGGCTTGGGATATATTCAAAATATGGTACCCAAATCCACCTCTAATTCCTCTTATGGTGCTAATACAAGAAATATTGCTAAAGCACCTAAGAAGAATCACCATGCTTTCTTGATAACAATAACTCCAACAAGAAGCATGTAAATCACAAGGTAATGAGGAAGAATGAAAACTCTTCATTTTTTGCTAAGAAGCAAAATCATCATTCTATGTATGCCAAGACATTATTTTCTACATCTAAGCATGCCACATCCACCCCTCTTGCAAAGGCAAAATCCTTGCCTAGGAAATCCTTGTCGTCAGTACAAGGCCATTAGCGACCTTCTCGATCGGGCTATAACGGGTCTCTGCTTCCCGGAGCACCCGTCTTGCATAGTAGATTGGCTGCTGGATCCCTCCTTCTTCTTTGATCAGGACCGAGCTAACAGCTTCTTCAATGGCAGCAAGATAAAGGCCGAGTTGTTCTCCTTCCTCCGGCTTGGCGAGCAGTGGTAGGCTCTGTAGATAGGCTTTAAGATCATCGAAAGCCTGGGCACAGCTGTCATCCCATTTCACTCCCTTCCTCTCGCCCTTCCTGACATCGAGGGCCTCCCTCAAGATTTTGTAGAAAGGGAGTGACCTTTCGGCAGACTTTGACAAGAATCTCCCCAGTGCGACGATCCGGCCATTCAGCTTTTGCAAGTCTCAGATCGTCTTTGGCTCATTCATGTTGATGAGGGTAGATATCTTGTCAGGGTTAGCCACAATTCCTCGCTTCATGATCATGAAGCCGATGAACTTCCCAAACTGGATGCCAAAGATACACTTCGCCGGATTGAGCCGCAGATTGTAGCGTGCACCCGCTGGAAGGTCTCCCCAAGATCGACGAGATGATCTTCGGCTCTCTTGGACTTCACCAGCATATCATCGATGTAGACCTCCAGGTTCCTGCCGACCTGGTGGTGAAATATCTTGTCTAACATCCGCTGATAGGTTGCCCCAGCATTCTTCAGGCTGAAAGGCATCTTGGTGTAGCAAAACGTCCACCGGCCAGTAATGAACGACGTCTTATACTCGTCATGGGGCGCCATCTAGATCTGATTGTAGCCAAAGAAGGTGTCCATGAAAGTCAGCAGCTCATTACCGGAGGCGCTATCTACCAGATAGTCAATACTGGGCAGCGGGAAGCTATCTTTCGGGTAGGCCTTGTTGAGGTCGGTAAAGTCCACGCACATCCACCACTTACCACCGGGCTTCTTCACCATGACCAAATTGGCGAGCCACTCGGGGTAGCTCACTTCTCTGATGAATCTAGCCTCCAAGAGTCGTTTCACCTCTTCCTCCACTGCTTGCTTCTTCTTGCCTCCTGCCCATCTTTTCTTCTGCCAGATGGGGCGTGCTTCGGGGTCGACATGTAGCTCATGGTCGATCACATCTGGTCGACTCTGGGCATGTCTGAGGGCGACCATGCGAAGATTTCTGCATTTGCCCTGAGGAGGTGAATTAGGTCCGCCCTCAGTCCCTCGGAGAGCTTCGTACCAATCGACACCGTCTTGTCCGCTTCCTCCGCCACCGGTACCTCCTCTACGTCCTCCACAGAAGCAGGTCGTTGATTAGCGAAGTCCTTTCGATTGTCGAGGAGGTCGACCGGTAAGGCTTGCTCAGATCCCTTGTGCTTGGTGGAGCTAACGTAGCAATTTCAGGAGAGCTTCTGTGACCCCCGCACCTGTCCAACTCCATGCAGGGTCTGGAACTTCACCATCTGATGAAGGAGTGTGGGAAGAGCTTCGACAGCTGTCATGTAAGGTTGCCTTATGATGCCATTGTACGCCGAGGTGACGTTGACGACAACAAACTGCATCATCCGAGTGACGACCATAGGCCTCTCCACCAAGGTGACCAGCAGCGTGATCATCCCAACAATGGGCACCGAATGTCCAGTGAAGCCGAAAATCGGGCCTAAGCACGGCTTCAACTCTGCATGGTCAAGCCACATCTTCAGAATCATGGACAAGAACAAGATGTCACATGAACTGCCTGTATCAACCAGGAGCCTGCTCACAATCGTTGAGCCGACAAGAACTTCAATGATGATGGTGTCCTCATGGGGCAGCTCGACCCCCTCCAGGTCGTCATCAGAGAAGAAATAGGGGACAAACCACTCTCCTCTGATTCGCCCCGCGCCAGTGCCCGTTGTCAGGACTTATCGAGCATAAGCCTTCCTCGTCGACATTGATGTACCGCCCTGGGCTGGCCCGCCGCATATAACATCCACACAAATGACCAGCTCAGGCCTGTGGTGGGCCACTTGCTCTACGTCGTGGGTCAGTTGATCAGGCCCCACTGTGGCTCTTCTTCCTCGGACAGGTCTCGCTGGGTCGACAAACCTCCGGAGATGTCCTTCTTGGATCAGCCGCTCAATGTCTCTCTTCAGGGCGAAGCAGTCATCAGTGTCATGGCCATTGTCGTGGTGGTACCGACAATATTTCTACATATTCCTCCCACCAACTCTTTCCCTCACCTCCGGGGGTGGGTCTTTAAGGAGTCCACCAAACAGGGCTACCGACATCCCATCGGTTAGGGGGCGTTGAGCCGGGTGTATTGTACCACCTCCTGTGCTCTCTGGCACACCCTCAAAGGTCCGGGGCGATCTTGTGCTCATGGGCCCCCTGCTCATGCCCTCAGAGGCGGTCTGGGTCATGACCCCTGTCCCGGTCCTGGTCACAGACCCGGGGGCGCTCATCCCGCCTCGGCCGCTCACCGGGCCTTGCTTCAACACGGGGAGCTATGCCGATCGGGGCTCTCTGCACCGTCCCGAAGGCCTCCTCGCTCAGCATAAACTTCTCTATCTGAGCGTAGAGGTCAGGGAGGTTGGCGGGTTGTTCTCGGAGCAGCGACTTGTGAATACTTCTGTTCGCCAATCCCTTTTTAAAGGCTGCCATGAGGAGCTTGTCACGTCGAGTCGCTCTTTGTTAAAGTGCTGCAGGAAGCTACGGATGGTCTCCCCCTCCTTCTGGACCACCATGAACAAATAATCTGACGCCTTCTTCCTCCTCCACCCCGCCAGGAATTGGTTGAACTTCCACGAGAGGTCATCAAACGAATCCACGGAATCACTGGGCAAGCCGTTATACCACTCCGTCGCCACCTCCTTCAAGGTGATTCGAAAAGCTCGACAAAGGAGGGCATTGCCTGCCCGTTGATCTCCATTACGTATTGGTATAGCTGCACGTGCTCCAAGGGATCGCCCGAACCGTCATAGAGTTCAACGTGTGGTAGCTTGAACCTATATGGTATCGGGGTTAAGACCACCCTGCGAGTCAACGGATTGGCCTCTCCGGGGCTGGGGCGAGGTGCTGGCTCTCCATCTCGCCAGTTGGAATTATCGGATGAGCCACCTCGATGCTCAGAGGTGTTCCTTCTTCTCTCCCAATGGGTAGGACTACGGTGGCGACTCCTCCTCCTTCCGTCTCCCCGTCTAGCGGAACGTTGATCTCGCCGGGGGGCTTCTATCGTGCAACTCGCGCCCCCTCGCCTCGGGCTGGGTGATCTCCTGCGACGGTAGCTTTCAACAGGATGATCCGGCAGGGCGTCCCTCCGCACCATCAAGGCCGACGCCAAGGGGACTTCTTGGCTCCCCTCTTAGAGCCTTTCTCTCTCCGAACCAAGGAGGCGAAGCTGTCGTCGTGAAGCTTCCTCCTGTAATCGCCTATGCTGGGTGTCTTCTTCCTCCTTGTTGATCTCCCTCTGTAGAGCGGCTACCTCTGCTTCATCGAACCGCCTCTGTTGTGCCGCTACTTCCTCATCAAACTAGGGGAGGAGGTCCCTCCTCACGCTGCAGGGCTCGAAGTGGCCTTCTTCCTGAGATAATCCCGTCTGCCACACGGTGGTCCACTCCTCCATCATCTTGGTGAAGCCCTGGAAGCTCTTGTAGATGCGAAGGGCCGCATCAAGGGGTTGATTCATCGGGGAGAGTCTTTTGGGAGACGAGGCCCTTCTGCTAGAGGTGGCCTCAGGGCGTTGTAAAACATGGTCTCAAGTTGACCTGGCCTCCTCAGAGGCAGAGGGGGCGTGACAGCGGGTGACTTGCTATGGAGAGGATTGCACTGAGGACGTGTGGATCTTGACATGGGTGTAACCCTCGTTCCCACAGATAGTGCCAACTGTTGCGGGTCAAATCCGTACACAATAAAATTTGTTTGTAGTGGGAATCACGGGTACAATGATTTACAGGTTTTTTTGGCGAAGGTAAGGCTAGGACGACTCAGAGCATGCCTCGAGGGTGAAGAGTCCCAGGTCTCCTAGAGGTCGCACGAAGGTCGCCTGCTCCCGGTAGCTGAGGCGAGCTTCTTGCGAGGATGAATAGCAGGTCAGAAAGGCGGGGCCGGTTGTCAGCCCTTAGTCTCTCCGATGCCTAAGTCAGCTGGTGACGTAAAATGTAGGCGTTGGGCACACTTGGTGACCTTAAGGCAGGTCGGCGAAGAGCGGGTGGCTTATGAGGAAGGCACAGATATATGGAAGATATCTGACCTTGTGTATTGAAATGAGTTAGAGGATTTACAGACCTACAATTTTTCCTAACCCCTCTATGGAGGCAGGAGGGGATATTTATAGGGATGAGAGGCAGTTGATCATCATTTTGTCAGCAGTCGAATCATCCCTGCTGGCACTCGAGTGTTGGGGCTGTGTCAGTGATATTTACCGCATTAATGGTGTCAAGAGGCGTCAGGAGCATTTAATGAGACGCGAGTGGCGGCCATCAGTTCTTCCCATTAACCCCTGGCATTAATGGAGTGTAGGTGAGCTCACGTCACCCTGTCAGAGATATTTGTGCTTGGTCGCCCTCAAGGGCGAGCTATAGGTCGGCGAGTAAACTCGGCTTCTCCGGAGGATGCTTCTTGTTGCGGGTGGGCAAGCTGGTCCTAGGCAAGGCGAGCTGTCAGGTCGCTGCAGTGGGCTTATTGGTGGTCCTTGGAGGTGAGCTTGAGGCAGGGCGAGGCGAGCGTCTCGAAAACGAGGCGATCAGCTCGGTAAGTGTCCCATCGAGAAAGTCGGTAAGGTGTCTGCTTGGGACTCCCCCATGCATATGGGCCTGAACTCCATGGGCTGGCCTTTACGGTGTAACAAAAATAATTCATGAAGGTTTGTTATCATCAAATAAGAAATCCTAGACCGTTGTTTCCAACAAATGATATATACATGAAAGCATGATTTCTTTTCTTAGCATGCAAAGAATGAACATAATTCTTTTTAGCATTAACAACATTTTTAGAAATAGAATCATGACTACATGAAGAATTGATGCCCATGCTATCATTGCTCTTAAAATTATCAAATTTAGAACAATCACTTCATGCATAGTTTTGCTAGAAGATAAATCATTAAAAAGCATATCAATTCTAGCATTTATACTATAACATTCTTTCAAGAGCAAAACATTTTCAACAACTATTCTATCATTATCGATTCTCAATTCTTTAATAATCAATTTAGCATTATTTAATCTAACAAGAGATTCTTCATTCACAATCTTCAAACATTCATGATCATATAACAAGGTATTATACTCAATTTGTAATCTATCATAATCATGCATCAAGGAATCATATTTCTCAACTAAATTATAATATTTAAAAAGTAAATTGATATCATTGTCGTCACTAGAGGTCGAGTTTACCTCATCATCTTTTTGTGCAGTGTAGCACATGTGTGAACCCTCTCTTTCTTCATTGGAAGATGAACTATCGGAGGTTGATTTCTCTTGCTCCTCTACCTTGTGTCAATGCTGGTTTGAAGCTCCTGACATAAGATTTAAAAGTTTGTCCTTCAAAAAACTTTGTATAGTGCCCATTACCTCTCCATCTTTGATTTCCAATTCCAATTACTCTTTTGCCCATTTTGATTTAGGTGTGGTAGGTGGTTGATAAGTTTTCTATACAAGCTTCCAAAGATTAATGTCGATTGATTGAATATGGCTCGTCATCCCCATTTTCCAATCAAGATAATTTATGCCATCGAACATTGGTGGAAGTTGCTTTTTCTTTGTTTGCCTTTTCATTGTTGACACCATTCTTTAACGTGGCTCTGAAACCACTTATTGGGATCTCCTCCTGTACATGAGCATGGATAGCAAGTAGGCACTAAAGGTGGGGGTGATTGGTGTATAAAAATCCTATAGTTAATCTACATAAGTTAACAAATGGTGTTACCCAAATTTAACTTAATCAACAAAAATAATGCTGGTTGAATGAGTAAGCAGCAGAATTAATTTCACAAGCACAATATAATTGCAGCATAGAAAATTGAATCAAACGTAAACACGAGTATACTATGGTTTGGATACCCAAGTCCTACTTGGTTCTCGTATCCTACTCCATCCAATCGAGTCTCAATCGGCTCAATCCACTATTTCCCAGATAGTACATATGCCTCTTCCCAAGAGGTCGTGCTTACAATCAAATTTTCTTCTCAAGAGAATAAACTCACCATCTCAACACTTTGAGGAATTTTCACTTACTCTTTTGGTCGAAGACTTGCACTTTTTTTATAGCCTTACATTGAAGTTTGTTGAGTGTGTAATGACTATAGTGATGATCTCCAAAGATGAAGAAATTAAGCATTGGAAGATCAAGAAAAACTTTGGCTAAAGATTCAAGAAAACTCTAAAACATTGCCAAAGAAAAGAGAGCTCTAGTGTTTTTGAGAAAGCTTTAAAAACTCAATTTTTTGCTCATTAATTCATTCATAAAGGCCCCATCAACTTAGCTTAAATAGGGGTGGAAAACAGTTGTAAATTTATCCCAAAAACACCCCTCCAACGACTATATTGTCGGATATCACGGAACTGTGTTTTCTGGGCTGTGAATAATGCTGGTAGTCGACCGTTGTGTTACGGGGAGTCGACTCTTCATATAACGATAGTCGACTACCCAAATAACGATGGTTGACTACTTCAGGAGACAGATCATGCCATCATAAAATAGTCGACTCCTATAGTAAGAATAGTCGACTATTGAACTGATATACAGAAATAAGCTCTAAACACTTAGGAAAATATTTTCAAAACATTTTTAAACATTTTTAAATCATTTTATGTGTGATCCTAAGTAATGTGTGCTTCTAACAAGACTTTAACATGCTAAGACAAAATAAATAAAAATACATCAATAAAGATATTACAATGAATTCCAAAATGGTGTATTCTTGAGTCTTCAAGCTTATGTCTTGCCATATTTGATCAATGGCCATGTTTTATCATCACTTAATCCCTTTGTGTGCTATAATTGATTGTCCTTAAGCTCATGCACTCAAAAATGTTCAATGCACGAATTGTTCATTATCAAAACCACGTAGGGGTGAGACTCAATATCTCAATAGCTTTTTCATGAACTCTTTTAACCCCTTTGATATTCTAAATCAGAGTCAAACTCTTGCCCAAAAACTAGATGAAATCAAAAGATAAAACTTCTTGAAATCAAACTACTCTTAGGATTTCTAGTATGGTCAAACTCTATCTTTTGGGTTGATTGTTGACTCAACAACTTTGTCAAACCCAAAACTAAAACTGAAACAAACAAGCACTGCAGGTGTGCTGTTAGACGGTGACGGCTGAACACGGCCAGCTGTTGCTGGCCCTGCTGGTTGGTTGTCGATCGGCCAGCAGCTGGCCGTAAGCCGTCGACTATCTCTAGTGATGACGCCTCATCGTCGTCGATATCAAGAGAATGGTTTGGTGGATTTTTAGATTTTCTATTTGGATTAGTATTTTGTAACTCTCTACAAATTCCTAACATGCGTTTGTAACTCCTTGTGATGTTTTTGACGTGCGCTTATATTTTATATATTCACGCACGTTTTCTTTTGTGTTTCTCCGTGTTTTCCGCCGTCTCTTATTCGTTTTCGTATATTTTCCCGTTTTCTTTCACTTTTCTTTGTTTGTCCATGATTGCAGGAGTTCGACCACGTAGGGGACCTTTTACGATGATATCCCAAGTCCCCGGAGCAACGGGAGAAGTCACGCGTGATCCAGGGGGTCAAACGGCGAAGTATTCATCTTTCAGCCCCTCACCCGGTCGGTTGGTCATCTCCAACCGATCGGGTGATGCACGCGTGCACCAACCGGTCTCTGCCGCAGCTCACAACGAAGTCACCCGACCGGTTCACAGACCGGTTCAGCGGGGGCTATTCTTTGTTTTCTCGAAGCAAAGCGCCAACCGATCGGGTGACTCTCACCCGATCGGTTCATCTGTAGCTGAGAAAGATGAGCTGAAGACACGGACGTCGAACCGGCCGATTCACCCGACCGCTCCAAGATCCAACCGGTCGCTCAAGAACTCACCCGATCGGTTCATGTGATCGGGTGAAAACTCGCCGTTTTCTGATATTTATTTGTAACGGATCAACCGATCGGTTGACTTGTCAACCGATCGGTTGATGCGACGGCCTATATATAGAACCCCTAGGGTTCCAGAAACGGGAGTTGCTGTTTTTCTACTGTTTTATTTCCTTGTGACGGCTGTAATTGTTACTCTTTTGTAAGTTTTCAGATCTTTCTAAAATTGTAGTATTGTCTTTATTACTCCTTTACTTCCGCATTGCAATTGTCCGATTATGATTTCAACGGTTAAATTTCATTTAGATTGCTTTTTCATGAATTTTTGTGAGTAGTTCCCAAATCTGGGATTTTGGTGGAAACCCCTTCGGGGGCTCTTCCCGATGCGTCCATAGGGTTAGGAAATCGATAGGGAGTAGGAATCTAACGGTTACGCGGGGTGTTTCATTGTCATCGGCGGGAAAAAGACTGTCTTTGCCCGTCGGGCCAAGGGGGAATAAACTTGGCGGTTGACTCCCTAGCCATAGCTCACGCCCTTAGCGTAGACGCCAAATCCTAGCACGCGGGAGCGGTAGAATGAGACGTTGGGAGATATCGTTGCGGACTTAGTGCTCCTGGGATTGATCAGTGTTAATGGACACGGGAGTGCCCACTGATCGAATCCGGGAAGTCCGGTGTATCATCCTGGGCACCGACCGGAATATCGGGCCCATGGGACGCCGGTACCACTTTCAGAGGCAACGTCTCACCATTAGACCCTAATCCCGATCGCTATCCATACCCGTAGGCCGTATCGGCGAGAGTCTCTCGTCGGGTTGGAAACCAAAGTCCCGAGTTTACTTTCTTTTCGTTCTTACGCTTTTATTCCCATTCGTGACAACCAACCACCGATTCGGGCTAGCTCGCCCCTCGGGGTGATTTAGGTCCTACCTGACCCAAGCACAACCTCGCCTCCCTGAGTTCGATATTCCCGCACCCTACACTAACCGTGAAACTTGCGGTAAACGACACCGCGCCGCCGCGACGCAAGCGGGGCGCCGGTCAAGTTTATGGCGCCGGTCAAGTTTTCACGATTTACCCGGTACACCACCTTTCTTCCCGAGGCTCCTGCCTCCTACATTATTCACCCGTGTTACCGCCTCGCCCATTGCATCCTCGCCAACACTGTTTTCGCCCGCGTGGATGTGTCCACTGTATCTAGGGATGAGCTCTTCTTTCTCTACGCCATGTCCGATGACAGGATCCTTGGGCACGTCCCTATGCCTATAGACGCCGCTCATTGGATCATCCACGAAATTTTCGCTGTTAGCCGCGCCATCTCTGGTTCCATCTGTTGTGGTGGGATGATCACTCTTATTGTCAGTTGTGTTCTGAGGGTACCTCCTGACCTCCCTATTTTGCCTGGGCGTAGCCATATTGATCGTGATTACTTGATCGACATCAATATGCTCACTCCCTTCGGTGAAGACCGTGCTGTCTATCTCTACAGCCCCGCCTGCGAACCTTTCGCGATCCTGCCACCTTTGGCCCCTTTGCGGGTACCATATACCCCGTCTCGCCTTCCTTGGGAGTTTTACCCCGATCCTTGGTATTCTCCATTAGTGCATCTGCCACCCTTGGATCCTCCCGATTGGCACCCCACTGTCGGCCCACCTAGTACGATCTTCTTCCACCACAGCCCCCCGGCGCACATCGATCCTCTCGTGCTCCAGCCTGTCGCCCCTCCTTCACCCATAGGCACACCCTCCTCTTCCTCTGAGGATTCTTTCATTCAATATTCCCCTCCCTCCTCCCCCTCCCCCTACCATTCTAGTACCAGCGACTCCGATTGACTCCCCCTTGCAAATCTCTGCATTTCATTGATAATATCATTTCGCTAGCACTTTATGGTCTAGCTTGGGGGAAGTCTACTTTGGTGTGCTGTCGTGTCTTGTTTGTTTTTCTCATTTTTGTGTGTGCTTGCTTTTCACTTTTTGAGTGTCGTGTCGTGTGATTTTATTTTATTTTTATGTTCGTATTGTTTGATTTTGATCTTGTTTTTTCTTTCTTTTTCAGTTTTATCTATGTGTTTCCCTCGTTTTCATTTCTTTTCGTGTCTGTGCGTATCCCCCCCCCCCCATTTTCATTGCCCTCTCGTACTCACTCTTATTACATTGAGGGCAATGCAAGTTTCAGCTTGGGGGAGTCGCACTTCGTGCGTCATTTGTGTTGTTTTTCTACGTTATTTGAGTCGTTTTCCATCGTGTTTTTCTTTTTTCTTTTTCCTTCTTTCTTTAGCTCTTCCTCCTAGAAATGAATCCTATGATGAATCGCCACAAAGTCACACACACCTAGCATTGCATCGATAATCACACTCACTAACCCTAGGACTTCAAGTCCTCTTGCATTTCACGCATCGTGGGTCCACTTAGCTTTTTGTGAGTCGTGTGTCGTGACTAGCATTTGGTGTGCTTCTGCTTTGTGGTTTTACTTTATATACCGGTTCAGGAATGACCCCTAGATTATCATGTTTCGATATTGAATACGCGGTATTTGCTTCTAATGTCTGCTTCTATATACATGCTATTTATATCGTATACTTCAATTCGCATGCGTCGGGATTCCACAACTAAGGACTAGGATAACCCATTTAGTCTAAGATCTATTTAGCAAGAATAGTCTCCTTTGCCCGAGTGTTTAGATTTCGACTTCTTTTTTGTTTTACTTGGTGCAAATCCCCTCGTCGTGTACCGTTCTCCCACTTGGGAGAGTACACATGTGTATAGCCAATATCCCAAAAAATCCAAAAAAAGGAGAAAAGAAAAGAAAAACCCAAAAAGAAAAGAAAAGAAAAAGATTGTATAGCCAAAAAGCCAAAAAAATATGCAAATACCCAAAACCCAAAAAAATTCCCGTGTGAATATTTTCATACTTGCCAGGAATAAAGGGAAGGCGAGAATTTGCACCGAGTGTTCTTCTCCACATCATCTCAACCCCCGTCGTTATCGAAAACACTTGGCTAGGGAACTTTTTAGCTAGTATCTAGGCTATAGTGGCGTGACTTCCTTAACCCTAGTTGTGGAGTCCCTGATGCATGATACGCTTCTATTCTCTCTATTCTTATGCATGCTTGAACTTATATTCACCGCTTAATTCAATTCGATTCGATATTTGGGTCATATCTTGGATTTGTGTATATCGAGCCTCGTAGCACATCGTAGAAAGCATCACCATTTGCTAGCACACGACCACGCTCACTCGCGCTTCACTGCGTGGACCCACGACACTTATTTGGACTCGCTTTCCTAGGTTTAGTGGTGTGATTTGGTGTTTGCTTGCTAGGTGAGTGGTTTTTGATTTTGTTGGCTCTGATGGGCGATCTAGGGCTTAGAGTTTTCTTTTTCTTTCTTCCTCTCTATTTCTTTCTTCCGAGCTCCTACTCTCACTCGTCTTCCTCGAGGACGAGGAAGAGTTCAGCTTGGGGGATTTTGACGTGCGCTTATATTTTATATATTCACGCACGTTTTCTTTTGTGTTTCTCCGTGTTTTCCGCCGTCTCTTATTCGTTTTCGTATATTTTCCCGTTTTCTTTCACTTTTCTTTGTTTGTCCATGATTGCAGGAGTTCGACCACGTAGGGGACCTTTTACGATGATATCCCAAGTCCCCGGAGCAACGGGAGAAGTCACGCGTGATCCAGGGGGTCAAACGGTGAAGTATTCATCTTTCAGCCCCTCACCCGGTCGGTTGGTCATCTCCAACCGATCGGGTGATGCATGCGTGCACCAACCGGTCTCTGCCGCAGCTCACAACGAAGTCACCCGACCGGTTCACAGACCGGTTCAGCGGGGGCTATTCTCTGTTTTCTCGAAGCAAAGCGCCAACCGATCGGGTGACTCTCACCCGATCGGTTCATCTGTAGCTGAGAAAGATGAGCTGAAGACACGGACGTCGAACCGGCCGATTCACCCGACCGCTCCAAGATCCAACCGGTCGCTCAAGAACTCACCCGATCGGTTCATGTGATCGGGTGAAAACTCGTCGTTTTCTGATATTTATTTGTAACGGATCAACCGATCGGTTGACTTGTCAACCGATCAGTTGATGCGACGGCCTATATATAGAACCCCTAGGGTTCCAGAAACGGGAGTTGCTGTTTTTCT
>CM061136.1:102547004-102563999 GCA_030789695.1 Scilla litardierei
CTTCCACGTTCTGACTCTACGTCCATTCTACGTCGAACGCCGAAGAGGTTGGTTCCCCTAACATGTAGTTGAACCCACACTGTAGCTCATCAAAACCTAAATAAAATCAGCAACTTAAACTAAATTTATTTTCTGCATCTTTAAAATGTTGTCCACAGCAGGAAAGATCAACGAAGGAACTAATTTTCTGTGCACATAGGGTAGACATCGATCTAGACTGCACAAAACATCAAAAGACGTGACTTTTGACTGTTAGGGTAGTCCCGCCAAATTTAGAAACAACCCATAATAGGATTGACAAAAAGCGCGATCTGACATCGCCGTGATCCTGTTTCAGACGGACCATCACCGACGGGACGCTTCGACGGGACGCTTCGGACAGACGACGCACTCGCCACTGCAGGCAAGTGTACTCACTTGTACTTCCGGTCATGTTTAGGCCATAGACTCTTAGAACTATTAAAACGAAAACAAAGAGAACCCGACGTGAAATGATAGCGTCCGGGACCCCCCTTGACAGCTTAGACTTGACGACGAAGTCTAAGCATAAAACAACAACAATTGACAACTTAGGGCTTTTTTGTGTGTGCGTGCGTGTGGACCCCCTAGAACAACAACTTAACAACAGAACTTTCATAACTGGTCAAGTCTTGTCCTCTCAGTTCTTGAGGTATACCTTACGGGTGTCTCGACGTCTCACCAAGGGAGTGAGCGTCCCAGCAGATCGTTCCTTTCGTGTATACCTTACGGGAAGTCTCGACGTCTCACCAAGGGAGTGAGCATCCCGGCCGACCGTTCCTTTTCATGTACATCTTACGGAAAGTCTCGGCGTCTCATCAGGGGAGTGAGCGCCCCGACGGACCGAGGGAAGAGGCACTCACCAAGGGTGTGAGAGGTACTCGTACAGCCCAGTCTTGTCTTGTCTTTAGCACTTGGGGTGGGGTTGGGTTAGCGGCCACCAGATAGGGAGTTTGGCCACTCTCTACTCTGCAGGCGCGAGCTCTCTTTGGTGTCACACTCACGTCTTGTCTTGTCTTGTCTTGTCCCGTCTAGGTTAGTCCCGTAGCCAGTAGCACACGCTACAGCTACTGTCTGTCCCGTTTACTTTCTAGCACCGTTTTATTTTCTGTCATGGTATAACCCCAGCATGTTAATCAACCAGTAAACTGTTGTATAAAATTACAGTACACTTGCAGTAGAGTCTAACATTTCTTTGTACACTTTACCTGACATACAGTTCCTTTTCTCTTGGGTGATGTACGTCAGGTGTTGAGCCGGAGTACGTTGACGAGGCAGACTTGCCTACGTAGAGCCCGAGGACATCGACCCAGAGTATGTGCCTGAGGAGGACCAGAGCTAGAGGTTCTTCACGTTGTCGTTCCAGAGTTGTACTGCTTTTTAGTTAGGTGCGTAGCACCGTTTACTTTCTGTCTAGGTTGGGTGCTTGCACCAGTAGTTTACTTTCAGTTGTTGTAGTAGTGTCAGGCTTTTTGTTTAGACTCTCAGTACTTTCTGGATGTTGGTTTGGAATAAAATGAATGTTTCCTTTTTAGTACTTTTGTTTTTCCGTACTTTTCTGCAGGGACATGTTCCTTCGTCTTGGAGTACCACACAGACGCTTATTGGATCTGAGCCTCACAGCTCCGACCTAAGCGGGCCTTAGTCACGCTTCGCCTCCATAGTTTTGGGAAGCTGGGCGTGACAGGTTTTAGTGGTGGCCTATGCAGTTCCTTTTCTGCAAAACGTTCGGAACAATAAGAGTATCGCATTCATTTAATATCCATTACGAGTCTAAGTTGGGTTTTCCTGTCAATAGGATGGTGGGAGGACGCGAAACCCGAGTTGGACCTTCAGTGGACGGGTCCATGGATGGCCAAGGAGACGAGTTTCTCCAATTACTGGACCTTATGAGAGAGATGTTAGATGTTCAGTATCGATTGGTTGAACAGGCACATCAGATTACCCGTGCTGCCCAGGCTCCTCCGACTGTACCACCACCGCCACTGCGAGGGAACCGACCAGCAGAGCAGTTCAGGCCAGCAGCTAGGCCTGCAGTTGGACCCGTTCAGTCGGTGTCTTTCAAGAGGCCAGGAGCACCTGCACAGCGCCAGGCCAGGGATCAATGTCATTTATGTAGAAAGCCGGGGCATCATTCGAGTTATTGCAGGAAGAAGCTGGGATTGTGTCTGGCATGTGGAGATGCCACACACGCGATTAGAGATTGCCTGAGGCATCGCCATGTGGAGGGCGGAGCGCCAGTTCCAGTGTAGAGTAGAGCGCCTGCCCCGTTTTAGAGAGGAGCTACTGTCCGTGTACCACACTTGGCCCCATAGGAGCATATGTTTCGGCATGCAGTGCAACTCTGGAGGCCGGCGTACACCATGACAGCCGACGAGGCTGGAGACTGGGGCGATGTTATTGCAGGTATATTTTTGTTTTAAGGTCTAGTCTTCCTTTTTATTGTTTAGATCGTTTTGTTTGCATATGTGTGTTGTCCTTGCTAGTTATTGGGTAGTGGGTTGGCCGTAGTTCTTTTATACCTTATGCACCATTCTAGTTCCGTCCCACCCGGCCCTGACCGTGTTAGATTTCTAGAGCCCGTCTTTTAGTCATTTGCTCGGGTCCATCGACTTCGGGCCCAGCAGAACGTAACCTTGATTCTCTTAGGAACCTTTCCCTGAGATCCTGATTACAGTCTAGCTCATTAGAAAGTCTTAGTGCCGAGTTCTCCTGATCTTTAGACGGCCCGATAATTAGAATCCCTGACTTCTAGCATCTTTCTGATCGTTATGTTGAGTATTGGACTACTCCCGACTTGGTATTAATGATGAGCAAACATAAATACTTGTGACTAATCCCCTATTTTGTAGTTAATCCATTGCCTAAGCTTATTATGAAGATCTACTTGCAATGGATGACACTCAAAGTTCATTGAAGGTAAATGAAATGGATTGGATGATCGTGGATGGTGTTTGAAGCTCCATGAAGACTTCAAGATCATACGTTGGATAGAAGAGAGAATTCATCAATGTAAATTTCTTTTATCTCTTCTAGTATGTAGCTTAGAAGTAGAACATTGATGGAGCACACACACATCCTCATTTCAGTCTTAGGACATCAATAGATCAATTGTCCTTAGACTCCAATTCATTTCTCTTTTGATTGTGTCTGTATTGTTTATAACAGTCAACTGTTGAACACTTTACAGTCGCCTGTCTAAAAA
Source organism: Scilla litardierei (assembly GCA_030789695.1). Lineage (NCBI taxonomy): Eukaryota > Viridiplantae > Streptophyta > Magnoliopsida > Asparagales > Asparagaceae > Scilla > Scilla litardierei. The sequence continues at coordinate 102,550,228 of CM061136.1, forward strand.
ACAGTCGCCTGTTATGCACAAACTTTTACAATCTAGTTTTGGGCTTCTCTGTCTTATTTCCCTCAGGCGACTCATGAACGATTTACAGTCGCATGTCCAAGTGACAGTCGACTGTGTTTTGTAAATCAGGCGCATGTCTATCTCTTGCCCAAACTTTGTTGATCTGTCTTTTACGGCCAATCGACTAATGTTGAATATACAGTCGACTGTCCATTGGATCAGTCGACTATCTATGCTTCTACAGTCGTCTATCTGTGAGCCAATTTGTTGACTCAGCTCTCTGGAAATTCTCAGGGTATTTGGCAATCGTCTGTATAAGGATTTACAGTCGCCTGTTCTGATTAACAGTCGACTGTTTTATCCTCATTAGTCGTCTGTCCTGTTATCTCAGAAGATTTCCAGAATTCTTCAACTTACCCATCTTTCGGCCAGTCGCCTGTAGAAGGATTTACAGTCGCCTGTTGGTTTAACAGTCGACTGTCTATGCTTCATCAGTCGACTGTCCACGTGGTAAGTTACCATTTTGAATTCTCACCTACCCTTGCTGACTGTGCAACAGTTGACTGTAGTTTTCTCAACAGTCGACTGTCGCGAGCTCAGGTTCTATCCGTTGAGATTTTTCTCACGGATTCCAAAAGGATTTTTGCCTAATCTGTTTTGTGGATTTGAGAAACCTATATAAGGGGCTTTTACTGTTCCATTGAAAGGTTACCTAGGCTATTGCAAAATCTCTCAAGCTTTCATTCTCAAGTTTAAAAGCTCTCAAATCCAAAGCCCTAAGAATTCCAATCTTTGATCTCTTGCTCTCCAACCTAGAACCAAAGAGTTATCTTCTAGGCATTTGGTGCAGTCAAGAGAAAGGGATTTCTCCTCTCTTTCAAGAGAGTTGCCAACACACACCACACTTCTTCAAGTTCTACTTCAAGGCATAGGTGATTGTAAGTGTTGCTGTCATATTTCATAACCTTCGTTATTTGAATTTGCTCTCGGGTTGTGAGAGCAGTTTGCTTGCTCCCAAGTTATGGGAGTCAAGGTCAATCGATTGTATTTCGATTTCACTTGTATGGTTGCTACAAGTGGGTTTTAAGGGAACCTCAAGTTAGGGTTCTAACTAGAGTATCCGGAGGTATCCGGGTGGAAGGGATGTAGGATTACCGGAAACAAGTCGGGAAGTGACTTGGGTAATCCGAACCCTTGAAACATCTCTGCGTTTGCGTGTGTTTTATTTTGGGTTTAATTTCTATTCCGCATTATTTTGTTGGATTGCATTTAAGTTGGTGTTACTATCTTTTTAAATTGCATAAACACTATTTAACCCCCCTTCTAGTGTTTTCCCCATAGACACGATCCTCAGAGCGCAAGGTTTTAGCTATGGCATCCAACAACAACAACTTTCCTCCGCTGCCTTCGTACAACAATCACGACCGTGATGGAGCTTCCACACTTTTCGAAGGTCAATCTACGGTGCTTCCTCCGCGTTTCAATGGCACAAACTTTGGCTATTGGAAATGTAGGATGGAGACGTTCCTAAGGAGCGCTTTGCTTTGGAGAACCCTCCGCAAGGAATACGTCGAGCCCACCGAAGAGGATTTCGAAAAATGGACGACTTCCGAAAAACCGCCGAAGTCAACAATGCAAAAGTAATGAACGCTCTTCATTGTGCATTGGACCTGAATGAGTTCAACAAGATATGCACATGTAAGAGGGCATATCAAATTTGGAACCATCTCATCGTTACCCATGAGGGAACGAACAAGGTAAAACTTTCAAAGGTATATGTTGCCGTGTAAAACTTCGATTTGTTTCATATGCAGGAAAATGAGAGCATTGCATCGATGTACAGACGTTTTACCGACATCACCAATGAATTGAAAGCCCTTGGCCAAACATATACCGAACCTGAAAAGATAAGGAAGATCATCATGGGAATGACCTCCAAATGGGAAAGAAGAGCGATCGCCATCGAGGAGGTCAATGATTTGAAGAATTACACAGTTGTGAATCTTATCGAGACTCTCATGTTTTATGAAGTAAGACGGGAGAACCGATTAAAGATTCGAGCTATGATGAATCTTTCGGAGGCCTAGATGAAAGCTTTGGCATTCAACGCCAATTCATCATCCTCCGATTGTGAAGAATCAGAGAATGAGATGGATTTGGGTGAAATGGACCAAATGGCGAAGAAGTTTCAACGCTTCTTTCTCAAAGGTAAATTTCCCTCTAACAAAAGATTTGAGTCTACTAATGCTACTTCCTCTCTTTGCTTTAAGTGTAATAAGCCATGGCACATCAAGAGGGATTGCCCAATGCTAAGAAACAAAGAGAAGTGGAAAGCTCCGAAGTACCACAAGTCCGACAAGAACAAGAGAGATGAGAAGAAAGGACTCGTCGGTACATTCGATGACTCAAGTGAAGACTCATCAAGTGATTCCGATGATGAGACGGGTGAGAGCGCCCACATGTGTTTCATTGCACGAGAAGATCCACTCTCCGATGAGAGTGATTCCGACACGGATGTTACCGAGGTAATAATGGATGAACTTCATATTGCAAATGAAGAATTATTTGCTAAATATCAATCTTTAATGCTTAGATATACTAACTTAAAGAAATTGAATGTTAGCAAGTCATCCATTCCATGCATTATCAACAATGACACCATTGTTGATACTTTAACTCTTGGGAAAGCAAACTTAGCTTCTCAAAATGTCACTTTGAGAGATGATGTGAATAACCTCAAATCTCAACTAGATCAAACACATCCTAAGGATAATAGTGATCTAGTTACACGACACACACAATTGGGTTTAGAGAATGATTCTCTTAAAACTCAAGTACACGAGCGCAAAGCACAGGTGTCCACCTTGGATACCAATATTTCTTCTCTTAAGGAGAAATATGAGCTCATGTCCTCCCGTATTGTGAGATTCAATAAGGGATAAGGACAATTGGACGATTTACTTGCAAACCAATTTCCGGCCACACATCGTGTTGGTCTTGGTTTTGTAAACGCAAATGCATCCAATGATCGCACCTCCTATAGTGGTGTCACTATAGACTTTGTGAGGCCATCCTCCGGTGCATCCACAAGTGGTGTTAAAGAAACTATAGGTATCAAACCTACCAAGAAAGTCACCACTTCACCTTCTCTTCCTTTTGGCAAGAAACACACTAAGGGTGGAAACCAAAAGAGAAGTCATGCTTACATGTACACTAACCTTCATCCACATAGGAAACCTACTACTTCACAAGTGGATAATCATGACACTTTTTATGCTCCACATCCACGGACACGTGCAAATCCACACATGAGAAATACTCATGTACATGCTCCTAAACACTCATATGCACATATGCATCATTCTTACATGTATGCTAATCCTCCACATGTCATGCATGACCCATATGTTTCATACAACATGCATGTTCCCAAGCATACACATCATTCTCGTATGTTCAATGCATATCCTTCACCACATTTCTATGCTAGAAACCATGTTCCTAAGAAGCATGCACCACATAGAAATCTAACAAGTATGCATGATACTAGGAAAAGGACTCCCAAAATTTACACCATTTGGAGGTAATCAAAAGGGAACCATCATTGGAGTAGGTGTTGTCGGTAACCCTTCCAAACCCTTAATTACTAATGTATTTCTTGTTAGTGGCTTATGTCACAATCTCATTTCGATTAGTCAACTTTGTGACAAAGGTTACAAGGTTAACTTTATAGAAGGATGTTCGATGCAACGATCTAGGAACTTTAGTTTGATGATGACAAACATGTGCGAACTATTTAACGTGTGTGCTAAGTGTGTTTCAGGATTGGCAGAGCGATAATTCTTGAAGAGATGACTAAGTCAACGTGTTGGAGGAATTGCTATCCACATATCTAATGGACTTGATCAAAGAGCTATACACAAAGCAATTTGACTTGGTCAATATGGAGGGAGATAGAATCAACTTGGGATTTGGTCAAATCAATTAGAGATTTATTTCAATTTCATATCCAATTTGAATTGCTATCAAATCCCAACTTGATCAAATCATATCTCCTACTTGTGGTGCAAAGTGATAGAACCAAATCTCTAACTCCTATTCAAAATGGGATTCCCCACAACCGCATCACCCTAGCATCACCCTATAAAACCCATCTCCCTATAAAACCCATCATCTACAAAGGCAAACAAGGCGTGCAAAATAAATCAAAAAGGTTGACAGCTCCTCACGCAAAGGACCAAGGCCGGCCAGAATTTTTGAGGGCAACAAAAAGCTCAAAGGCCGCACAAAAAAGGGATGATTTTGTTTTGAAAACTCATGAATGCATGCACCCTTTTCTAATTCTTTTAATTCATGAAGGCATGCATTTAAATCTCAAGATTAGGCCACTATAACTCGTTCTGTTTTTTTAGTGGTGTGATTCCCCATTCATTTTTTTTGTTGCTCTCCATGCACAAATAAAAAAAGAGCACCGGGACTTAATTTTTTGCTTGGAAAAATTTCACTGGAGGCTGGCCAATTAAAATTCCCTAAGAGCCGAAATAATTTTTGGAGATCAGCACAAAAGTCAGTAGCAGTCGAAATTATCCAAGGGGATGCGCACAGAGCCTGAGGCTGAATTGTTCTTCTCCATTGTTTCAATCAAAGAGCAACAAAAGGCCATTACTCAAATAAATTGTGTAGCTCTCCACGCAACTTCCTTTGCAGCAGCATGTTTCTGCTTGTCACCCTGGAGCAAATTATTGCCGTAACTCATCAAAGGCCGAAAAGTGTTTACGAGGAGACAGAGCCGCACTAGAATTGAAAGGCAATCAAAAATAGGAGATCTCATGAAGAAGCCACAGGAATTTGTTGGGCCGCATTATCTTGAGGAGAAACACCATGTGCAACATTAAGGAGGAGAGTTGACGGTGTCGAGGAGACATCTACATCTACGTCAGACGAGATCTGACCTGTGCTACTTGACGAAGACGACGCCGCTACACAAACTGAGCTTCCTAAACTCTGTTCTTTATTATTTTGTGTAGTTATTGTGTTAGATCTTCGTAGGGAAAACTTTACCATCTTTGGGGACTATTTTGGGACTTGTCTGGTTGGGGTTAGACAAGTGGGACCCAGCTAGTTTGGGACTAGCTAGTAGAAAGCGTTACTAGGATTGATAGTGAGAGAAAACACTTTGTGTGGGGTACTGAGAGCTTGGCGAGTGTAGAGACGTAGAGGGTGCCCTGTGCGTGCTATAACTTGTGGTTTTGTACCTATTGCACTATTCAATACTAGTAACTGATTTGGGGGCTAGACGTAGGTCGTTGGGGTGATCGAACCAGGGTATATCTGTGTGCACTCTGTGATTGTCTCTGATTTACTCTGGTTGTGCTTATAACTGCGTGTGATTTCTCGTGGGTTGCGCGAGAATTTTTTATTAGCCTATTCACCCCCCCCTCTAGGCTAGGATCCTGATCCAACAAAGGATTGTGTACAATTGTTGATTATGATTCGAATGTTTTATTTTCCGGTATTAGGCGTAAAAATATTTATTATTTGAGCTTGCCTAAAACCGTAGAACATTGCTTAGTTGCTAATGCAAGTGAACAACTACTATGTCATCGCCGTTTTGGTCATGTTCACTTCAAGCACTTATATAAGTTAGCTAAGCATGATCTAATCAAAGGTTTTCCTAAAATTGCTTTTAGTAAGAAAAACTTTTGTGATTCATGTCAAAGAGGTAAACTTAGTAAATCATCGTTTAAGCTAAAAGAAGGCATTACTTCTAAGAGGCCCCTAGAACTTCTTCATCTAGATTTGTTTGGGCCAACTAGAACCGCCTCTTTAGGCAATGCTCATTATGGATTAGTTGTCGTTGACGACTTTTCTAGATTTACTTGGGTTTCATTCTTAACTAATAAGAATGAAGCTTTTGAAGAGTTTATCATATTTGCAAAGAAGATTCAGAATATCTTAGGATCCACCATTATCACTATCCGTAGTGATCATGGAGGAGAATTCGAGAATGAATCTTTTACAAAGTTTTGTGATGACACCGGGATAACTCATAACTTTTCCTTCCCGCGGGCACCACCACAAAATGGTGTTGTAGAGAGAAAGAATAGGACTCTTATTGAGTGTGCTCGTATTATGCTCCATGATAGTCATCTTGGACTACAATTTTGGGCAGAGGCGGTGCACACGGCATGTTATGTGCTTAATAGGATCCTAGTGAGACCTCGAACGAACAAAACTTGTTTTGAGTTGTTTTATGACAAAAAGCCTCAAGTAAAATATTTTCGTGTTTTTGGTTCAAAATGTTTTATCAAGAACACTTTTGGTAATCTAGATAAATTTGAGCCATGATCCGATGAAGGAATTTTTGTTGGATATTCCACACGTAGCAAATCCTACCGGATATATAACAAAACTTCTTCAACGATTGAGGAATCACTACACGTATCATTTTATGAAGATTTTGATTTTTCCTCATGTTGATGATGATAGTTTAGATTTTATTTGTGATTCTCTTAGTAATGTTAAGATTAATGATTCGATTATTAAGACTAACACTACTAACGAAATTATTGAAGATGTTCCAAGTGATGCAGGAATACCCAAAGCTTAACTGACCGTTCGGAACCATCCACATAACCAAATAATTAGAGATATTGGTGTGGGTGTTCGAACGAGGTCAATGATTGAAGAATTCTCTCATTGCGCATTTGTCCCTACCATTGAGCCAAAGAACATCCAAGAAGCTTGTGAGGATAGCTCTTGGATAGTGGCAATGGAAGAAGAACTAATGCAATTCGAGAGAAATGAAGTTTGGGAGCTCGTTCCTCTTCCAAGTGGTCACCAAGTCATTGGGACCAAGTGGATCTTCAACGAACAAGACCGATGAGAACGAGGTAATCACAAGGAACAAAGCAAGGTTAGTTGCTCAAGGCTACTGGCAAGAGGAATGTATTGATTTCGAAGAATCTTTTGCCCCCGTAGCTAGATTAGAAGCTATTAGATTGCTTTTATCTTTTGCATCTCATAAGAATTTTAAACTATTTCAAATGGATGTCAAAAGTGCATTTTTAAATGGGTTTGTCAATGAAGAAGTATATATTTCTCAACCTACCTGTTTTATTCATGAAAAATTTCCAAACCATGTTTTCAAACTTAAAAAAGCGTTGTATGGGTGAGACAAGCTCCTAGAGCTTGGTATGATTGACTTAAGACCTTTCTTTTGGATTTAGGTTTTAAAATGGGAGAAGTTGATTCTACACTCTTCATTAAAGATTATGAAAATACATTCTTTTGATTCAAGTTTATGTAGACGATATAATTTTTGGTTCTACTAACTTTAATCTTTGTCAAGAATTTTCTAAGTCTATGAAGGTTGAATTCGAGATGAGCCACATGGGAGAGCTCACTTATTTCCTTGGACTGCAAATTCAACAAATGGAGAATGTAACTTTCATACATCAGACAAAGTACACAGGGGAGCTTATTAAGCAATTCGAAATGACTCTCATGAGTACGACTACCCACCTACACAAGGATGAAAACGAAAAAGATGTAGACGTTCGTCTATATCGAGGTATGATCGGTAGCTTACTTTACTTAACCACTAGTAGGCCCGATATCATGTTTTTTCTGTATGCTTGTGTGCTAGATATCAAGCTAGACCTAAGGAGTCACACTTGATTGTGGTTAAACGAATATTTCGTTATCTCAATCCGTCTCTAGATTATGGGTTACTTTACCCTAAATCTAGCACATATGAGTTAATCTCATATAGTGATGCCGACTTTACCGGATGCAAGTCCGACAGGAAAAGTACTAGTGGCACGTGCCATTTTCTAGGAAATTCCTTAGTTTCTTGGTTTTCCAAGAAATAGAACTCGGTGTCATTGTCCACGATTGAAGCAGAATATATTGCCACGGGTCTTGCATGTGCACAAGTCCTTTGGATGAGGCACACTGTTAGTGACTATGGTGTCAATTGTGATACTTGCCCTATCATGGTTAATAACCAAAGTGCTATATGTCTTTCCAAGAACCCGGTACATCACTCTCATACCAAACACTTAGATGTGAGACACCATTTTATTAATGATCATGTAGCTAAGAAGGACATCATCTTAGAGTACATTGAAACTCCAAAACAAATTGCCGACATAGTCAGAAAACCTCTTAAAGAAGATTCATTTGTGAGGTTGCGTGGAGAATTAGGAATTATGGGTGAATCTGAAATTTAGATGCTCAACTTATATGTTATAACACTTTTTGATCTCATATCATCATGTTGTATCTACATTTGATATATCATATATATGTGTTTAAGAAAGGCAATTGAGATTTATGTGATTTCATGAGTTCTTTAAGATTGTTTTTAGAGATTTGTGTTGCAATTGATTTATTGTATTACATTATTTTTATGATGAGTTTGTGATTAGAGTATAGGTCCTAAGGTGAGTATTCATATCATCTGGATTTTTATCTCACTGTGCATTTTTGGACCAGGACAGACGACCGTTTTTCCCTCGACAGTTGACTGCCCTACTCTATCTTCTCTGTCAGAAATTTCTATCTTTCACACAGACGACTGATGACTATTTTCCAGTCGACTGTTGTTTCAACAGGAGACTGCATTTTAGTCATCAGGCGACTGTCATTTTTGTCAAAATTTTCCAGTACTCTCTGTCTTTTTGATGAAGTTTATTGATTCTCAGTCAGTCGACTGATGTGTATAGTACAGTCGACTGTCCCATGGACAGGCGACTGTATGTTACTCAACAGTCGACTGTCTATCTTCATGAGTTTATTCCTTATCACCTCATCCATTCGACTGACTTATGTTCTTCAGTCGACTGTCTACTGTTGTGTCGATTCACTGCTTCGTTCTGAGCCATCGATTCTTTGATCCAACGGCCCAGATCAATTCCCTCTTTCTTATATTCGTCAAGAAGTTTCATTTCGACGCATGTTTTTTCTCTCCTCCGACTTGAAATCGCTTGTCTTCCAGCTCATTTCCTCTGTCGTCCCGTCGATCTCCTCCTCCTCGTGTTTGTCGATTGCTTCGTCGTTGTGCTCTTTTGTCTTTCGACTAGGTCTGAGTCTCTCTTTGTCTCTCATGCGAGTATTTTTGTTTGATTTCATCGCCTGTCCATTTTCTTCTCTTTCGATTGATTGACTCCATAGCTCCCAAAACCAAGGGAAAAAGGAAGATCTTAGCTCCTAAGAAACCTAGGGCTCCTAAGAAACCTACAGTTGCCAAGAACAAGAAGCCCTACAAAGCCCTTACCAAACAAGCCGACTCTCCCTCCGATTATTCTTCGAAGGGATATTCTCCTTCATGGTCTTCTTCTCCTGTCACTGAGCCCTTGACCATGCGTCGGTGCAAGCCCATTGGTGTTAGCATCAATGAGCCTAGTGCTGACGCTCCCTATCATTCCCCTTCTGAGTCGAGTTCTGCAAAAGAGACCAATGTCGCTCCACCTTCTGATCCCATTGTCCCGTTTGGCGAGATGATCTTTTCTTGGAAAAATTCCACTCTCTTATAGGGATCAAACTTCTTATGGAGCGGTATATAGTTTTTCCCGCCTTCACTGCTGAGAGACTGTCTGACATCTTATCTGCTACCCATTTGGCCAATCTTTTTTGCTTCCCTCAGAGCGAGTCTCCTAGGGCTTATCCATTTTTGGTTAAGCTCTTCTATGCTAACCGCATTCGCGGTGAGTACTCCACCACTGGATATATCGATACTGTTGTCCAGGGGACTTTCATTCGCATTGATCCCACTCTATTAGGAACCATTCTTAGGATTCCATCTATCGGATCTCTTCCCTATGACATTTTCATTTCTGCTATCGATGAGCTTGACCAGGATGTCCTTCGGGACATGTTCCGTGAGATACCCTCAGCCCTGGATTCTGGTATTAGGTCGTCTATGTTTTCGGCTAGGGGTTGGGCTGTTCACCTCGTGGTGAAGTCCAACATCTTGCCGAAGTATGGATCATCTGACCAGCCTTCCCAGGATATTCTGAGGTGTATGTATGTGATTTTCTCCGGGATGTCCGTGAACTGGGCCGGTGTCCTCCTTGACATGATGGATAAGGTCGAGTTTACTTCCTCCTCTGCTCATATTCCATACGGTGGACTTCTTACACTTGTTTTTCGTCACTTTGGTGTTGATTTGTCTCCTTACGAGCCCGTGCCTTTTGGTCCTCTTCTGGATGCTGCTACAAAGGCGAAGTCCTCTTCGGCTCTGCAGTCTACATCAAAGAAGAGGAAATCCACATCAGCTCCGTCCTCCTCCACTATTCCACCTGCTGACCAGCCATCTACATCTGCTCCTGCAGCTTTTGACACCCTACTTGAGATGGTGTCTGGTCTTTATGAGTTAGCTTCATTATCATTCCAGCATCAAGGAATACCCTTCCCCGAGCATCAGAGTTGTTTTATTCCTCCTCAGCCTCATGAGCCTCCTCAGCCCATCGTCACTGATGTTGGTGTGCATCCTGGTATAACATCTACTCAGGATGCTGCTGATGCTGATGCTGTTGCTGCTTCTGACCCTCCTCCAGAGGATACCCCAGCTGTCACAGAGCCTGCTTCTCCTTCTGTAACCCCTGGAGACGCTCACTCATAGATGTTTGTTTGTTTGATGGTTGTGTTTTGCTGTTGATGTCTGATGTATATTTGATGATGTATGTACTTCTGTGATCATGATGTATTTTTTTGTATCATGATGTATTTTTGGTTGGACATGGTGATGTCCATATGTCTGTGTACTCATGTCATCTTTGATATATATATATATATATATATATATATATATATATATATATATATATATATATATATATATATGGCATTGCTATTTCGTCTTGTATGTCACACCATGTATAACTGATTATCATATCTGTGTAATGCTAGTGATATTGTCTCCATGAATGTTTTATTCTCTCATAATGTGATATTGAGACAATTTGGACTTGATATTGGATTATTCATGCTATCAGTGATGTGATGCTTTTTTGAAACTATTTTTGTTACGTATATCTACAATGTTGATATTGGACTTCCGTTCCTATATTCACATAAGTACTTGATGTGATTTTATGAGTTTTGATTCTTTATATCTTTATACTCCTTGATTGTTGTTAGTTCTTATTTAGCACGATTATTGTTGTTATTTACTCCCACCTTTTTGGATAATGCCATAGGGAAAGAGCAATAAACATACATGATTCATAATGAATGTGCTAAGTATGTGATAACACTTTGAATCTAAGATTGAAATTGCCTTAGATTCAGGGGGAGTAAGATTACAATGAATATGGATTTTTCAATCCTAGATTTCTTGAATTTAATTCACTCATATCTTATTCATTTGCTTCAATTGATATATAGATGCCCAAATATTTGTTGACTAACTTAATTGGCATCTATGTAGGGGGAGTAAGTTTTCATTACGCACACTTATTTATCTTTTTGTTTAGGTTTGTTTGTCATCATCAAAACGGGGGAGAATGTTGAGTATTGGACTTCTCCTTACTTGGTGTTAATGATGAGCAAACATAAATACTTGTGACTAATCCCCTATTTTGCAGTTAATCCATTGCCTAAGCTTATTATAAAGATCTACTTGCAATGGATGACACTCAAAGTTCATTGAAGGCAAATGAAATGGATTGGATGATCATGGATGGTGTTTGAAGCTCCATGAAGACTTCAAGATCATACGTTGGATAGAAGAGAGAATTCGTCAATGTAAATTTCTTTTATCTCTTCTAGTATGTAGAAATAGATTAGAAGTAGAACATTGATGGAGCACACACACATCCTCATTTCAGTCTTAGGACATCAATAGATCAATTGTCCTTTGACTCCAATTCATTTCTCTTTTGATTGTGTCTGTATTGTTTATAACAGTCGACTGTTAAACACTTTACAGTTGCCTGTCTCAAAAACAGTCGACTGTATTTTGTTCTACAGTCGCCTGTTATGCACAAACTTTTACATTCTATTTTTCGGCTTCTCTGTCTTATTTCCCTCAGGCGACTCATGAACGATTTACAGTCGCATGTCCAAGTGACAGTCGACTGTGTTTTGTAAATCAGTCGCTTGTCTATCTCTTGCCCAAACTTTGTTGATCTGTCTTTTACGGTCAGTCGACTAATGTTGAATATACAGTCGACTGTCCATTGGATAAGTCGAATATCTATACGGCTACAGTCATCTGTCTGTGAGCTAATTTGTTAACTCAGCTCTCTGGAAATTCTCAGGGTATTTGACAGTCGTCTGTATAAGGATTTACAGTCGCCTGTTCTGATTAACAGTCGACTGTTTTATCCTCATCAGTCGTCTGTCCTGTTATCTCAGAAGATTTTCAGAATTCTTCAACTTACCCATCTTTCGGCCAGTCGCCTGTAGAAGGATTTACAGTCGCCTGTTGGTTTAACAGTCGACTGTCTATGCTTCATCAATCGATTGTCCACGTAATAAGTTACCGTTATGAATTCTCACCTACCCTTGCTGACTGTGCAACAGTTGACTGTAGTTTCCTCAACAGTCTCAGGTGCTATTCGTTGAGATTTTTCTCACGGATTCCAAAAGGATTTTTGCCTAATCTGTTTTGTAGATTTGAGAAACCTATATAAGGGGCTTTTACTGTTGCATTGAAAGGTTACCTAGGCTATTGCAAAATCTCTCAAGCTTTCATTCTCAAGTTTAAAAGCTCTCAAATCCAAAGCCCTAAGAATTCCAATCTTTGATCTCTTGCTCTCCAACCTAGAACCAAAGAGTTATCTTCTAGGCATTTGGTGCAGTCAAGAGAAAGGGCTTTCTCCTCTCTTCCAAGAGAGTCTCCAACGCAACACACTTCTCCTTCAAGTTCTACTTCAAGGCATATGTGATTGTAAGTGTTGCTTTCATATTCCATAACCTTCGTTATTTGAATTTGCTCTCGGGTTGTGAGAGCAGTTTGCTTGCTCCCAAGTTGTGGGAGTCAAGGTCAATCGATTGTATTTCGATTTCACTTGTAGGGTTGTTATAAGTGGGTTTTAATGGAATCTCAAATTAGGGTTCTAACTTGAGTATCCGGAGGTATCCGGGTGGAAGGGACTGATCGCTCCGGGACGTAACCCAAAAGAACGGTTGTAGTTTTACCGCAAGTGCACGGTGTAGCAACGAGCGGGTTATCGAACACAGGGAGGACGAATGACCGTGCTTGTTCCGATCAACCTGGCTATTTAAGAAGAGGGAAATTTTCCTTTGGCGATCCTGTCACAATCGTCAGACAATGTACGGAAATATCAAATCAAATAAAGAACGTCTAGGGAATGGGGAATTCCCGCTACTCACCGTATTTCGTAAAAGTGGTTCATCGGTATCAAAGTTGCTAGAATAAGATTTTGGATGAACTAGTTGCAACTGAATGTAGAACCAAGCTCACGCTCTCGCGCTGTTGCCGGTCTATAGCTATCCTAGGCTCGGGTCCAATCTCTTGCAAACCCTAGCCTAGGGAAGCTAGCATTAGGATCAACATCATCGTTCAATCGCGCACCGAGCCCAATCTCTTGCAAACTCGGCCCACGACCTAGATTGGGATAGTTCCTACCCGTCCAATCTCTTGCAAACGGGTATCGGCGCGGAATTGGAACCGGAAACCCTAGTATCGGTCCAATCTCTTGCAAACCGATACTACGGAAATTCGATTCCAACCCAATTCGGATTTCTAGGGTTTCCTATCGAATTGGGATCCAATCTCTTGCAAATCCCAATCGATGTGA
>CM061136.1:102564499-102607025 GCA_030789695.1 Scilla litardierei
TTCATTTGAGGATATCGAATAGTTGATATTCACAAAGCTTGTTGTGAAAATTAGTCGTAATAGCAATATGGACAAATGTTGCATTTGATGCAAACTATGATTAAACGTGTCGTAAATTGGTTACGACAAATTTAGTAGGAACAAATATATTGGAAAGGGTTACCTAGATGACGGGATCATCCCGGTCTAATCACAGGTTCAAACTGCGTCCAAATTAGAGCTCAAACGAGCCCGGAAATGCGAAAACAGTCCAAGGCGAAGTGGGTTAGACCCACTGGGCTAACAAGCCCATAGACAAGGGCAAACAGGAACAGCCCACTGGCTGCAGCAGGCGCACGCCCGCTACAGCAGCCGGCATGGCCCGCTAACTGCAGCGGGCAGGCGCCCGCTGCAGCAGCAGCTGCAGGCGTGACCCGCTGTTGCAGCGGGCACATGCCCCCTGCCCAACGGGTGCGTGGCCCGCCCTTGCTCTCCTTGGGCGGGCGCGCCCGCTAAGCTTAGCAGGCGCGCCTGCAACTTAAGTCATTTTGGGTTTTTTGAAACCCCAAATGACGGCTACGAAAATCGACTATTTGCCCAACTTTGGGCAATTGTTTGAGGGGTCAAACGAAGTTGAAATTCGTCGTCGTCGGTTCCTACGCGTTCACCATTCAAAGCCCTTTGGATTGATAGCTTGTTTGGTGTCTAAAGTTTAATGAGTGAAGAGAATTAATTAGTTAAAGTTTGCTTTTATGAAAAGCTTACTTAAACTACAAATTAAGCTAAATTGGCTTAATTGATTTTTCCTCTCATTTGCAAAAGTCCCACATTGCTCGCAATGAAAGAGTGAGTGCCGACTCCCTATATAAATAGGGGTGCACTCTCTTCGTTGAAAAACACACCAAGTCTCGATCGAGTAGCTCCCGACTTTTAGAGCAAGCTCGATCGGTGACTAAACTATTCTCTCTCTCTCTCTCTCTCTCTCTCTCTCTCTCTCTCTCTCTCTCTCTCTCTCTCTTCCTATTCTCCGGAGTAGTCCTAGCAAGACTACAAAGGGGGTTTGGATTTGGATCCAGACGTCTAAGACATGGGTTCTACTCAAGTGAAACTTTCTACCGCGTTTGATCGGCTCGGAGGCGAAAGTCGGCTCGGGCAGATCGGTTCGAGGGTGCGAGGCGGCTCAGGCGGATCGAGTCAAAGCGGCTCGACTATGAGGAGAATCAGAAGACGGTGTGATACATCTTGCCTGCTCCAGGGCCAAGATTCCGGGTATGTGGTTAAGTAATTTTTGTGTAGATTTAATTTTGTCGCTTTAGTATAGATCTTTCTTGCGGTGGTCAGTTCCACCCCAAGTTAGCAAGATCGGGCTAGGTTCTGGCTCCCTTAGAGCCTATCTAAATTGTTTAGCTAGCTTAAAAAGTTTTGTATTTGTTTTTCCGCTGCGTTTTTAAGCCCATGTGGTCCGTCCGACTTAGGACGGATACAGACCCGAGCTCTGAGGGTCCGCCAAAACCCCAACAGTGGTATCAGAGCCACGGTTATGCTTGAGATCTATCTACACGACGTTTTTTAAATCTTTAAAATTGCTTAAATTTTAAACATACGAACTATTTTAGATTTATGTTAAAATTAGTTTAAAAATGTTTTGTGTTTTAAAAAATTGTTTTTGCAACACGAAATTTTTTTTGGGGACATTTTAATTTTATGCCATAAATTTTAAATGGGTCTCTATATAATGTTTAAATGCTTTATTTAAAAAACAATTTATGAGATGTAATATTTTTTTGAGCATTTAAATGTTTATGTAATTTTAAGGAATATTTAGTTTTCTTAAATTGCATAAAGGTTAGAAATTTTTCAAAACTTTATTTGAAAGCTTTTAAATCCATTTCTAATGATTTTAAAAGTGTTTTAAAATTGCTTTAGTGGATATGTAAATTATAGAAATATTTTATTTTCATAAGATGAAAAGATAAATTAGTTTCTTTTAAATTACATATATGTTTCTAGATTATTTATGCGATATTTTAATCCTAGAAATGATTGATTAAAATTTTAAAGCCTAGGTTTTAAAATTATTTGATAATTTTATGATACCTAGTTTTATGTGATAAAATGTTTTGAAGCTTTAAATTTTGATCTTTAAATTTAATTGTTAAATTTTAAATTTGCGTGTTTCTATTATGCGGATAATTTTAAACTTGCAAGTACTCATTATATGTCACTAAATGAAACTTTTATTTATGCGGATAAATTAGTTGTTTCATTTTCTTTTAATGGACATGTTGAATAATGTATTCATGAACCTTATTAGGTTAGCCATTAAATGATTAAAATTTTATGAGATGATATTTTAAATAAACTAGTGACATGTTATGTTTTATATACAAAAACAACATCAAAACCTAATACCAGATTAGGGTAGTCCCTTTGATTATCAATCATTTCATTAAATCGTTTAATTGATGATTTTCATAAAAGACTTTTGTTGAAACATGTTGTAATTGTTTTATAAAATCCTAATTAGATTGGGGTAGCACATTGAACGATTGAACCTTATAGTTGATAATGGCTTAATAAAAATTGTTCAACCAATCCATAAAATTTTGAATTTTAGGATCCACTAGTAGATAAGGATAAACTAGTTTTCTTTTAATTAAAAGACATTTAGTTGTTTGGACAAACATAAAATTGATGATAACTCCTTCAGTGGATCATGATGTCGGTCAATGTGCTTGGCTAAGTTTGCTGGACCAACCTAGCTAGACTAGGTACTAAGTGGTCCTGGCTTAGTCAATTCCCTGGCCGCGTCCGCTGGACCGCAAGGAGTCGATTCATGACTGTGTGAGTCTATCGACTATACCTAAGTCAAATACGATAATAATCTTGTTCAAGATAAATCGTAGCCCTCCTTGTTTTAGGAGTTGGCAACTGTAAGAAACCTGTTACGGTTGTTGAGCTACACTCAAGCCATGACATGTCAATCTTATAGAAACTGATTTCTTGATTTACATCTTGACCTGACTAAAACCGTTGTCTCATCCACCGAGCATCGGCGTAAGTCTAACCAAGAATGTAGTCTAAGTCCTGACCCAAACCAACGTGTCGTGCATACACCGAGCGACGGGGCAAATCAGGCTAGACACGAAAACAAGGGTCCGACTAGGCTAGCCATTGTGATCTGGATGAGCACACTCATGATCACAAATGACTAAGGGTAAAATTGATAGGGAATCATATTTAATATGATTGACGACGATTTCGTCTACCGACTGCAGAGTCGGACAACTTGTTGAGACACACTCAAGGTTGTCAGACTCAGGGTAATTGGATCCATCTCTCACAAATGTTATTATATAATAAATTGTTATTATGGCTTTAATAAATTTAGTGGGAGAATATAGTTTTATTAAAACCATTATAACTATACTACGAACATATACTGACTAAAGTATCTATAAAAATGCAGAATGGATTCGGATCTTAGATATATGGTTGAGAAGAACGTGCTCGATGGAACGAACTACAAAGACTGGCTAGGAACATTAAGTTAGTCCTTTTCCTAGCCGGGATTGGATATGTACTATTCGAGGACGCTCCGAAGAAGCCCGATGAAGATTCGAACTTCGAGGAAAAAGAAGCCTATAAGCTATACCAGAGGGATGCAGAGAAGGCCAGGTGCCTTACTCTGGCTTCGATGAGTAACGAGCTGCAGAGGAAGCATGAACATATGGATGTTCAAAGTATGCTTCTAAATGCACAAGAGTTATACGACAAGCGGTCTAGAGCTGCCAAGTTCGAAGCCACCAGCAACCTCTGGGGCACAAAGATGGAGGCAGGGCCCGTACAGGATCATGTTATCAAGATGATCGGGTACGTAGAGGACGTCGCCCAGTTAGGATTTGTCCTGGACAATGAGATGTCCATGGATATTATCCTGAAGTCTTTAACTCCTGAGTTTAAGACTTTCATCACTGGTTTTATAATGAACAGTCTTGAAACGGATCTTCCTGGTCTCCTCAATATGCTTAGGCAATTTGAGGAGATTGAGAAGAAGCCAACTGCATCGGTTGTTGGCTCTGCTTCTTCCGACCAGTCGAATGGCAAAGGTAAGAAGAGGCAGGTCCCGCAACTTGCAAAGGCGAAGAAAGGGAAGAAAAAGACTAAAGGGGCCCCGTCAAAACCTGAGTGCTTCCATTGCCATAAGATTGGCCACTAGAAGAGGAACTGTAAGATCTATCTTGCAGAGAAGAAGAAGGGGCATACTGATGCCTCTACCTCAGGTACAAATTAAATTCAATAAAACGTAATTATTTCCAATCATATAGTATGAGATACTAAAGACATCTGTGTAATGTATACAGGTGGCTGATATGAAGCGAAGATTGGGAGAAGTGCGGAGGACGGTCGGCAATCTGAGCAATCGTTGCTGCTGGGGCCGTTCAACGACTTCGAGAGACATAATCGAGAAGGATATGATACTAAGTTTTAGTTGAATAAAATGTATCATTCTTCCAAGTGAAAACAATGATTGAGTGTTCTACACTCAAAGTTTATTGGATAAACAAATTACGATTCATCTTAATGAATCCGTTGTTTTAATGAATGTCTCGAAAATTGTGTTTTCTGTTGAGTTGAAATTTGATTGGCTTAAATTTTCTGTGATTGTGTCTTTCTGAGATGGTTGCGAAAATTCTCGAATTATGATGTGATGCTTCGGAAAATGTTGGTTTTGGAGCTGACTTAATGTTATAGTCTATTAGTAGTTAAGTATAGGTTCCAGGGGCGTATTAATTGTGTGCGATCACAATTATACGCATATTAAGATTAATTCTTAATAAACTACATTTAGTTATTAAAGAGTTAATATTAAATGTGGTTAAGGGAAAAGTACAGTGTAGGACGTTTGATTGAGCGAGTCAATGTTAAGATTCCTTAAAACGATCTTGACTTGACTTATTCGACAAACCGAACTTAACACTAGTACATTCCATCTAAAGCACTTACCAAATGGTTATGTCTTTATATAAAAATCTAAATTTGATTTAGATATTATGTTGAAGTATTTAACCAGGTAATTCTTAAAGTTAGTGGGAGCCAGCTCGTATACTTAGTTCCTGTTTTTCGGACTAAGTAAAAAGGATTTCCAACTTATAAATCATCTATATAAAACATTGAATCAAAATTGTTTTGATTTAATTGTATATATAGAGACTCAGGGTGTCATGTATGTACTTGACATATTGACACAAGAAAAGTGGAATGAGCTGAGACTGACTTATAGATTATAATGTTAGACCCTACATCTAGGCTGTATTAGCTAATTGTTAGCTATACAAAAATATGAAAAATTGATCCAGATCATTTTTCCAAAGGATCAACCCTGTGTGATCAAGAGATGTATTAATTAATCCATTAAAAATTCATTGTAGATACTCGTTAGTAAAACCACTCTTAGGTTTTTCATATAAATGTCAAAGTGACTGATATGCTATAACGGTATGAGATACTGAGATAAATAGCCTAAGTGCAAGTGGGAGATGTAGGAGGATATATGCCCATAAGGCAATTTATACTAAGTATACGTCTTGTTCATACTGTATATGGTACCTATTATCCTAAGTATAAAAACGTTCATATTAATATACTTAGATAATATCCATAGACTTATAATTAGGTCCTTACATATCTAGATAAGATCTCGATTATGAGTTAGTAAGCGACCGAATAGAAACGTAAGTCTTAAACGGTTCGTGGTCATAGATGTGTCGATAACTGGATATCGACACATCGGATAGACCACTGTGTCTTAGTCTTACCTTAGGGTAATGATGATCTCATAGTCATTCGACTTGGTGAAGTCGGAGACGAGACACAGGTGCTCATTGGAGAATGAGTTCACTGAACGACCAAATTAGATTTATTAAATTGTTAACTTTAACTGAACTGTCCTTAATAACTCTAGGGTGATGATAGGTTAACTGGTCCTTATGACCTGAAGTCATTTGTACGAACCTATGAGTGAACGGTGTTGCCTAGACCCATGACCTAGCTTCGAGGCTATGCCTGCTGAAAGATCTTAGGTTGGGTTGCACCCGAAGCTCTCGAGGCGAGTAGATGACTAAGATGAGATTTGTCACTTCCGTTAAAGGGAAGTTAGTGTTACAGGCTCAGTACGATCTTTATGTTAATCCTCGGCTGGGGTACGTTGTAAGAAGTACAACGTGTATACAACAAAGACCGCCGTATACTGACCAATGTTGTCTAATAGGGTTGACAGTAAACCATACCCTAGGCCAACAGGAACACAGTCTTGACGAAGGGACTATAGCTAACAGAGTTCATCACTTACACAGCCAATGTAAACCCAATGATGCTTTTGTCAAAGGGTCGATCATGTTATGATGATTTTGAAACAGGGACGACAGCTACTGCTCGTGGTGATCGTCGTCTAGGGGTTTCGAGCCCCAACCTGTAGTAAGGTCAGGCTGTAGGGTCTCACACCGAGTAGCGTTCGTGTCTTAGTAATAGGAAGATTAATTGAGAGAGATTCATTTGATGATATCGAATAGTTGATATTCACAAAGCTTGTTGTGAAAATTAGTAGCAATAGCAATAGGGACAAATGTTGCATTTGATGCAAACTATGATTAAACGCGTCGTAAATTGGTTACGAAAAATTTAGTAGGAACAAATATATTGGAAATGGTTATCTGGATGACGGGATCGTCCCGGTCTAAATACAGGTTCAAACCGTGTCCAAATTGGAGCTCAAACGAGCCTGGAAACGCGAAAACAGTCTAAGGCGAAGTGGGTTAGACCCACTGGGCTAACAAGCCCATAGACAAGGGCAAACGGGCGCAGCCCACTGGTTGCAGCAGGCGCATGCCCGCTGCATAACAGGCATGGCCCGCTAACTGCAGCGGGCAGGCGTCCGCTGCACAGCGGGCCAGCACCCGCTGTTGCAGCGGGCACGCCCGCTGCTTGAAGCGGGCGCACGCCCGCTGCCCAGCGGGCGCGCGGCCCGCCGTTGCTCTCCTTGGACGGGCATGCCCGCTAAGCTTAGCGGGCACGCCCGCAACTTAAGTCATTTTGGGTTTTTTGAAACCCCAAATGACGGCTACGAAAATCGATTATTTGCCCAACTTTGGGCAATTGTTTGAGGGGTCAAACGAAGTTGAAATTTGTCGCCGTCGGTTCCTACGCGTTCACCATTCGAAGCCCTTCGGATTGATAGCTTGTTTGGTGTCTAAAGTTTAATGAGTGAAGAGAATTAATTAGTTAAAGTTTGCTTTTATGAAAAGCTTACTTAAACTACAAATTAAGCTAAATTGGCTTAATTGATTTTTCCTCTCATTTGCAAAAGTCCCACATTGCTCGCAATGAAAGAGTGAGTGCCGACTCCCTATATAAATAGGGGTGCACTCTCTTCGTTGAAAAACACACCAAGTCTCGATCGAGTAGCTCCCGACTTTTAGAGCAAGCTCGATCGGTGACTAAACTATTCTCTCTCTCTCTCTCTTCCTATTCTCCGGAGTAGTCCTAGCAAGACTACAAAGGGGATTTGGATTTGGATCCAGACGTCTAAGACGCAGGTTCTACTCAAGTGAAACTTTCTACCGTGTGTGATTGGCTCGGAGGCGAAAGTCAGCTCGGGTGGATCGGTTCTAGGGTACGAGGCGGCTCAGGCGGATCGAGTCAAAGTGGCTCGACTACGATGAGCATCAGAAGACGATGCGGTACATCTTGCCTGCTCCAGGGCCAAGATTCCGGGTATGTGGTTAAGTAATTTTAGTGTAGATTTAATTTTGTCGCTTTAGTATAGATATTTCTTGCGGTGGTCGGATCCATCCCAAGTTAGCAAGATCGGGCTAGGTTCTGGCTCCCTTAGAGACTAGCTAAATTGTTTAGCTAGCTTAAAAAGTTTTGTATTTGATTTTCTGCTGCGTTTTTAAGCCCCTGTGGTCCGTCCGACTTAGGACGGATACAGACCCGAGCTCTGAGGGTCCGCCAAAACCCCAACAAGTGTGACACCAAAGAGAGCTCGCGCCTGCAGAGTAGAGAGTGGCCAAACTCCCTATCCGGCGGCCGCTAACCCAACCCCACCCCAAGTGCTAAAGACAAGACAAGACTGGGCTATACGAGTACCGCTCACACCCTTGGTGAGTGCCTCTTCCCTCGGTCCGTCGGGGTGCTCACTCCTCTGATGAGACGCCGAGACTTTCCGTAAGGTGTACATGAAAAGGAACGGTCGGCCGGGACGCTCACTCCCCTGGTGAGACGTCGAGACTTCCCGTAAGGTATACATGAAAGGAACGGTCTGCCGGGATGCTCACTCCCTTGGTGAGACGTCGAGACACCCGTAAGGTATACTTCAAGAACTGAGAGGACAAGACTTGACCAGTTATGAAAGTTCTGTTGTTAAGTTGTTGTTCTACGGGGTCCACACCCACGCACACACAAAAAAGCCCTAAGTTGTCAATTGTTATTGTTTTGTACTTAGACTTCGTCGTCAAGTCTAAGTTGTCAAGGGGGGTCCCAGACGCTATCATTTCACGTCGGGTTCTCTTTGTTTATGTTTTAACAGTTTTAAGACTCTATGCCTAAACACGGCCGAAATTACAAGTGAGTACACTTGCCTGTGGTGGCGAGTGCGTCGTCTGTCCGGAGCATCCCGTCGAAGCGTCGCTTTGGCGATGGTCCGTCTGAAACAGGATCACGGCGATGTCAGATTGCGCTTTTTGTCAATCCTATTACTGTTTGTTTCTAAATTTGGCGGGACTACTCTAACAGTCAAAAGTCACATCTTTTGATGTTTTGTTTAGTCTAGATCGATGTCTACCCTATGTGCACAGAAAATTAGTTCGTTCGTCGATCTTTCCTACGGTGGACAATATTTCAAAGATGCAAAAAATAAATTTAGTTTAAGTTGCTGATTTTATTTAGGTTTTGATGAGCTATGGTGTGGGTTCAACTACATGTTAGGGGAACCAACCTCTTCGGCGTTCGACGTAGAATGGACGTAGAGTCTAAACGGTGGAAGCTCATCGTCGTCTACGGTGTCTTGGCTATGGTTAACGTAGCAAGACGCGTTCTGGTAGCGAACTGGAAGTGAGGGCAGCGAGCAAGGAACTGGACAGCGAGCAAGGGCAGATCTGCGAGTGAGGGGCGTCGTGAAGGCATCTAACAGCGATGGGGAGAGCGGATAGCGATTCGGGAAAGAAAAACAGCGAGCTAGGGGCTGCCGTCTCGCAAATAAGGCCACGGGCAGATCTGCGGCAATGAAGGCGAGGAGGGGTAGTGATTCGTGAAGGCGAAACAGCGAGCACGGCTTGTCGGTGTGTCAAGAAATGCCGTGGGTCTGATGTCTACCTGGGAAGGCTACCGACGGGGTGTTCCTGCCTGGGTGTGGTCGGCCGTGACTTGGGAGATCACGGCGGCGCCTGACGGCCGGGCGGCGGCCGGGAAGAACAGCAGCAGCTCGGGCTGCTGCTGTGCACGCGAGGAGAGACAGCCCGATGGATGTCTTCAGCCGCGGCGGGAGCAGCAAGTGCAGGCGGTGGTGGAGGGGCTGATGATGCTGGCCGCCGGCGAGGCTTACAACGACTGGAAGGGAGGAGGGTGAGTTGAGAGCGAGGAAGGGAGGGTTTTGCTCGGGGGAAAATGCTTTTGTGGCGGCTGGGAGCAAAACAAATAACCTAGCCCTAGTTGATTACGTGAGTTAGTTTAAAAAGAAACTTATTATGCTAAACTCATCTAGGGTTTGAGTTAAATGCGGGAGAGAGATAGAGATAGGGAGAGTGGAGATTGAGGAAAAGGTGGGTGACAATAGAGGCTGAATTCATATCCCTTGATACATATGAATATATTTAGGGATTGATTAGGATTTGATTTCAATTTGAATTTCAAATTGATTAGGGGTTAATTAAGGGAGGAAAAATGATTAGGGGATAAGTTTCACTACGGGCATCGGAAAAATAATCCGAAAATATCCAGACGATCACAGAGATGAGAAGTACGGGGCTACGGGGTCTGGTCACGTGCTACTCCTACTAAGAATTATTATAAAATCATGAACTGATCGTTGGAGCCAAAAGACCAAAACGCCCTTCCATTCAAAGCTGTTTTGCGAGAAAACTAGCCGTGAAATGACGTTCTCAAAAATTACTATAAAATTCTGCACTTCCATACAGTCACAACGGTATATCACATCGTATATACCGAATCCAAGAAGGAGTCAAATAAAATACGAGTACGAAAACGTTCGTACACGTAAAAATTCATAAGGTTGGGAAGCGACCGTTACATTCTACCCACCTTAAGAATAAAGTCCGTCCTCGGACTTTCTAACTTAAAATATATCTATCCATACTAGTAACTACCCCAAATCATATTACACTATAACTCAACCATGTATAATTAATTCAGGTGCTTATATATGTACTAGGTAGTCAAACGTTAATATCACAACATATACATATACATATATATACACTCCATACTTATACCAATTACAGACAGTCAGATTCATGCACATACTTCGATCATATATATAATTACTTACATCTCTTATATATCTACTACTCATTATCACACCACCAAGGTACATATATCTACATAATATACTTCACACTAACCAATACCATCATAGCACTTCATGTATAGATAACTACCTATATACCAATCGAACATGGGTATACTACCCATATTCAACGCCAAGCACATCAACGCATGTAATCACACCAACAATATTAAAGCACGCTTGCTATATCTATCATACATTCTCTTCTACCACATATACACTAATTTATATAGTTATCTAAATACACGCAGATACTTCATCATATATACACATCAAATACAATCCTATAACTATATCCAAGACACAACATACATACCATAGCTACGCCCTCGTGCGTAAATACCCAACCAATATTACTAGCACACAATAATAATGACAATAGTATTAATATCAATAAATAACTATACAATAATATACACATGCATCCCCAATTTACATATCACACCTTAATACTAATATGTCACAACACATACATATATAACATGATTGATCATTATTCAATATAATTTCAACCAATATTATAGTTACGACAGATAGTAACACATTACTTTTTCACACACATATATCACTAACTATAGGTCGATATTACTTCTAATATACCTTGACTAATACACCATATTATTAATACATTGACTTCGCGCCATAATTAAAAATAATATTATATTTAAGGCACGCACTAATACACACATACAATATCAATTAAATATAATAATGCTACATAGCAATCATACTTATAATACATCCATGCCATAGCAATTTACATTTAATTAATACATGCTATTACATACACCTATCCATACATATAGTTGCAACATACAATAATCGTGTATACCTCCTAGTGTACACGTACACAAGCAAAATCCCGCAAGGGCAACCAATACTATACAAGATTATAACCGTACATCACACTTATTCATTCAATATGTATAAATCGTCCTTATAACTAAACACATACCTATCTACGCATGGGCAAACGCCCACACACACTAAATATAATTCTTCCAATATATACACTCAACTATAGACACACTTATCATCACATACGTTACAATAGACATGCACCCAACTTTACTACCATATAGTCACAAACACTGACAGGTATATCCAACATACGTACACCCTTAGTAGATATTCAAACACTAATACTAATGCATACAGTCATCCCTATATTGATATAACTAACCACACCTATATGACTAACTAATACACTATAATATCCTACCTACCACTTCATATATATATTTATCAAGTATGCTACTGAGTACGCATAAAAATAACACAACAGGCAATCATAACATATTAATATACTAAGCGCAAGCACCCTCCTAAAAACAAGCACCACAACGACAAGTCAAAATTAAACTAATGGTCTCACTATACTATACTAAGGTTGACACAGGCAACGACAAGCACTAATGAGATAACCAAACAATTTTGAGGAAACCGAAGTCGAAATTGAATCGAAACAAGATCGGGATGAACGGGTTCAGATGAGGCAACAGATAAAGCGATAGCTTGATTAGGTGGAACAAAAATATAATTCTGAACAACCAAGTTGATGAAGGGGAAAATGTATAAACATGATATCACATTTATATTCTTATAAAAAAATATACGTAAGAATAGCGAGCAGATGGTAAAATTTTAAAATACGGAAAAGTGTTAGACTAAGAAAATAATGAGTAGGGTGAGGTAGTGATTGTTTTACAAATGTAAATAGATTTATAGCGGATTTTTTTGAAATACGAATATGATGATTTGAAAAACTGATATACTAAAAATTGACGTCCCTATTTTAGCTTCAAAAAAATATCCTAAAAGTACTGTACACTAAGTGGTTAAAATAAATTTAATAGTATAGAAAGAAAGGAATGATATATTAAATTATCAAAATAGAAATAAAGTTATATATATATATATATATATATATATATATATATATATATAAACTGAAATTCGAAAGATATAGGTTAGAAATATTATAAGTTGGTAATTAAAGATTTTGATGAAAAATTTCGAAATTCAAAGAATGCATTCAAGTTAACCGAAAGGTAGGAAATCTAAGTTCACGCTAATTATTTTCAAGGAATTGAAACTGGGGAAGGAATTCGAAAAAAATAATATTGAAAATACTTTAGAAGGTTCTGGAGGCTGAATGGAAAAGATTCAACGATTGGCGACTAACGACGAACGGATCACGTGATTCGAGGGCAAGAAAAATAATCGAATGATCCAAACGTAAATATGACTAGGAGATGACCCATGAAAAACCACGGTGGAATCCTACGGTCGATGACAAGAAGTGTAATGTGTAAGGATCATGTCTAGGGGGAAAACACTAGAAGGGGGTTTGAATAGTGTTTATGCAATTTAAAAAGATAGTTACACCAATTTAAATGCAATCCAACAAAATAATGCGGAATAGAAATTAAACCCAAAATAAAACACACGCAAATGCAGAGATGTTTCAAGGGTTCAGATTACCCAAGTCACTTCCCGACTTGTTCCCGGTAATCCTACGTCCCTGATCACTCCTTATTTTTACACTTTTTTACCGCATGTTTGCATGCCATTTAGATCGCCCAAATCATGTTTTTCACGATATATCGACGATATTGCGATGCTTTTCACGATTTGTTGTTTTTGTCGCATTTCAGGTGATTTGGCGCGATTTGGAGTGATCTCGAGATGCGCTTACTCCAGACGGTCACCGACGACCTCCCCGAGGGGTATTTTGCTGTTGGAGAGGAGCGGAAGAAGAACGGACGTCGCAGGAGCAACGAGGAGGCCAAAACAAGCAGTTTGGGCATGTTTTGTGTCCCACTCGGCCGAGGGAAGGAGTCACTCGGCCGACCAGAGGACACCGCTCGGCCGACCAGAGCAGACACGATTTATATGTGCACTCGGCCGAGCGACGGAGACCACATCGGCCGAGTGACGAGACCCCGTCCGCCCGAGTGGCGCCCAGACGAAGCCCTTCAAAAATCGCCAAGTTACTGTTTTTCGGCTGCCTGAGCTTCAGAAGACCCACTCGGCCGAGTGGATAATTCCGTCCGCCCGAGTACCATGAAGCCATCGGCCGAGTGACGACAACTCACTCGGCCGAGCTGCCCCCGAAGTGAAGACACCTGAAGATCGAGACTTACTGGAAAATTACGGGGTTTTCACTCGGCCGAGCGACTTTTGTCACTCGGCCGAGTGCGATGCGCTGCCTGTAGCGAAAATTGCGGAAAACAGGCTGCGCAGGGGTATTTTGGTCACAGTTTTTGGATGATTTTGGGGGCTATTTAACCCCTGTTTTTACCCTAGTTTTGGGGGCCTCTCTCTTAGATTTTTTGCAGCTTTTTAGATTAGCTTTTTAGTTTTATTCTTGTGATTGAAGAGGAGACAAAATTGGATTTTCGTTGGATTAATTGAAGAACTCCATTGGTTTGCTTTTCTCTTCTCTAAAAATTCTATTTTTATTGCATATCTCAATATTGTGATGAATTCTATTGCTTATTTCATTGATTATTTTTGTGATCTTGCTATTAATTGTGAGTAGTCGCCACGTGTTGGGGCGTGGGGATGAACCCTACAAGCCATATTTCATAATTGTGATGAATTGGTAGAAATTTTGCTAGAATTACTATTAGAGATTAGATTGAGATCAATTTACTATGGATGGCTAGGAATTCACATCGATTGGGATTTGCAAGAGATTGGATCCCAATTCGATAGGAAACCCTAGAAATCCGAATTGGGTTGGAATCGAATTTCCGTAGTATTGGACCGATACTAGGGTTTCCGGTTCCAATTCCGCGCCGATACCCGTTTGCAAGAGATTGGACGGGTAGGAACTATCCCAATCTAGGTCGTGGGCCGAGTTTGTAAGAGATTGGGCTCGGTGCGCGATTGAACGATGATGTTGATCCTAATGCTAGCTTCCGTAGGCTAGGGTTTGCAAGAGATTGGACCCGAGCCTAGGATAGCTATAGACCGGCAACAGCGCGAGAGCGTGAGCTTGGTTCTACATTCAGTTGCAACTAGTTCATCCAAAATCTTATTCTAGCAACTTTGATACCGATGAACCACTTTTACGAAATACGGTGAGTAGCGAGAATTCCCCATTCCCTAGACGTTCTTTATTTGATTTGATATTTCCGTACTTTGTCTGACGATTGTGACAGGATCGCCAAAGGCAAATTTCCCTCTTCTTAAATAGCCAGGTTGATCGGAACAAGCACGGTCATTCGTCCTGCCTGTGTTCGATAACCCGCTCGCTGCTACACCGTGCACTTGCGGTAAATCTACAACCGTTCTTTTGGGTTACGTCCCGGAGCGATCAAGTTTTTGGCGCCGTTGCCGGGGAGGCAATTGCGTTTGATCTTACCACCCTAGCTATTTCTTTTTTGTTATTATTATTATTATTATTATTATTTCCATTTCTTTATTTTTACCTAACCCTTCCATGGTACTAATCATTTCTTTGAAACTCTGTTTTCCCTGTGCATGTACACGAGATCTACGGCGGGCCCTGAAGCTATATTATTTGATCCCGAGATCGAACGTACCGCGCGGAGACTTAGAGCGGAAAGGAGACAAAATCCGGAAGGGCGGTTTATGACCAACCCGGAAACTGCGGACCAATTAGCGGCAAGGATGGCGAGGATAATTTCTATTCGAGATAGGCTTCGGCCTAAGACCTCTTCTACGACCTCATCCATTGCCCTGCCGGAGTTGGCGGCTGACAAGAACTTTGAGCTAAAGACTGGACTAGTGGTTCTGATGCAGCAGGATCCATTTCATGGGAATGCCCATGAAAATCCTCACTACCACATCCAATTGTTCTTGTCAAAGTGCGCCATATTTCAGATGCCGGGGGTCTCCATCGATGCCATCAGACTGCGTCTCTTCCCGTTCACGCTAAAGGACAAGGCACTCTATTGGTTGAGGACGCAGGCTGACGGAGTCTTCACCTCTTGGGACGAGTTGGCAAGTGCATTCATTGACAAGTTCTATCCGCCATCCAAGACGGTGAAGATCCGGAGCGCTCTCATGTCCTTCAAGCAAGGACCCCAAGAGACGCTCTATGAGGCATGTGAGCGTTTTAAGGATTTGCAGCATCAATGCCCGCATCATAGCATTGAAGATTGGGAGCTAGTTCATAGCTTCTACAACGGTCTCCAACCGGGGACCAAACAAATTATTGATGCCGCGGCGAATGGTGCTATCTTGTCAAAGACTCCCGAGGAAGCTACGGCCCTAATTGAGGAGATGGCCTCAAACAACCAACAATGGGGCGATGAGCGAGGACACTCTACGTCCTCCTTAAAGCCAACTAGTATCTATGAGGCGAAGGCCGTAGCGGAGCTTACAAGCAAGTTTGATTCTCTCCACAAGGTAGTGGAGAGACTAGAGAAGTTTATCACGGAGCCCCAAGGAACCCCTTCCACCTCCGCTCCAACGAACCAAATGTGTGATTGGCAAGACCAATCTCAAGCCATGTATGTGGGAGGAGAGCAAGGAGAAGGATCCTTGGAGCAAGTACAATATGTCGCGGGGAACCAAGGATATTGGGCCAATCCGGCCACAAGAAATCATCCCGGATTCTCTTACGCCAACAATGAAGGAGCTTTGAACCCGCCACAACAACCACCTCAACTAGCTCGACCACCACCACCCCAACAATAACACTATCCGCCGAGGGGGCCTCCACAACAAAATTTCCAACTGAAGCAACAAGTTCCACCATATAGGCCGCCCGGATACAACCAAGGGTGGAGGAATCAAAATCAAAACCCTCCACAAGCTCAACAACGATCCGACTTCGAAGCTAGAGTGGAGGCATTTATGGTCGAGCAAAATAAGGTCAATGCTACCTTGAAGGCGGGGCAAGACTCCCTTAATACCGTTGTGGCTCAAATATCGGAGCAATTGGCGTTGCTCAATCGGAACACTCAACGATTGCCGGCGCAACCCGAGCAAAACCCACGGGGCAACACCGGCCACATCAATGCCGTAGTTTCCGTTACTACTAGAGGCGGGAAGGATACCTCCCCCGCTATGATTCCTACCGAGGAGCCCGTGGAGGAAAGCTTGGAGCCAATTGAGCTGGTAGTTGAAGATGATAAGGAGAAAGAGCCACAAGAAAAGGAGAAATCTAGAGCGGAGCAATTGATTGAGGAAAGGCGCTTCATGCCACCGGTCCCATTTCCCCAAAGGCTTGCTAGAGCGAAAATGGAGAAAAGGCTAGCAAAGTTTCTCGAGTATCTTAGATGAGTTAGCCTCAACATTCCCTTCCTCGACGCCATCGTGGAGATCCCCACATATGCTAAATTCTTAAAGGACTTGATTTCGGGGAGAAAGAGGAAGGAGAAGATTATGCTAGCCGAGGAGGGCTCTTGGTTCACCAAGAGAGAGAAGGAGCCGGCCAAATTTAAAGACCCGGGGAGTTTTCAGATTCCTTGCACCTTGGGCGGCGTCCCTCTTCAAAAGGCGTTGGTAGATCTAGGGGCTAGTGTGAGCCTCATGCCTCTCTCCATGTTCTTAAGGCTAAACACCGGGACGAAGTTGAAACCTACCGACATGCGGATACAATTGGCCGATGGGCGAATAACAAGGCCGGTAGGGATAGCCGAAGACATCCCGCTACAAGTCCCGGGGGGAATATGCTTGCCATGTGACTTCGTGATCATGGACGTTAAGGAGGAGGGAGATACTTCATTGATACTTGGACGCCCGTTCCTCGCCACCGCCGGTGTGATTGTCGACGTGCGAGAAGGTACACTAACTTTGAACGTCGGCAACATTGTAACGACCACTTCTCGTGGTACGTTGTCCGTGCACGTGTTTGTTTTAGACTTTGTTTGTTTGTGAACACTTTAGTGTGATATGCCGTTGTGAACGTCCCTGAGAGTATTAAATAGTGGCACTATTTTGAAACGACGTTTCTCGAGTCATTTTCCCACAATTTAAACTTACTCGATGAGACGTGACGATTCTCACTCTTGACGGGAGACGTTTCTATTTTTAGTTTCGTCGTCCGACGTCGAATTTGAGATCCGTCTTCTTAGTTAGCTCACAATCATTGCCACGATCACCACAATATTTATTTTATAATTTTTGGAGTTTATTTGACCACTTTTATAATTTTTACAAGTTTTATATTATTTTTTAATAATTTATTTTTAAATTAATTTCGGCCAAATAAAATTTATTTGAGTTTTAAACGTTTTAAAGAATTTTTGAGCCAATTTCCAGCTCATTTGGACCAGGTCAAATCCTAGATTGGGTTGGAGAAGTTTAAATTCAAATTTCAAATCTTTTTGAATTCTAATCCTATTAGATTTAGCCCTAGACCAGTCAACCCACCTATACTATATAAGCAACCCCTAGCAAGTCCTATTTCCAAATAAATTAGCCCTAGCCTCTTCCAAACTCATTTTGGACGTTGCGACGAATCGTCGCAACGTTGCGACGTTCAGCACCCCGCACGACCGAGGAAATCCCCCGCATCCACCCGCTCTGACCGGCCGCCCCGCCCGCATTCTCGTCGCTCCGCACCACAGCACCAACCCCGCCCGCTCCCCCGCTTGACCGATAGGGCCTCTCGGTCAGACCGAGAGACCCGCCCGACCATCCGCACCGCACCGACCCGCTGCCGTGCCGCTCTGTCGCCCCGCTCCGCTCCGTGCCCGACCGAAGGCCCCGCCCGCTGTGACCGAGCGCCCGAGCGCTGCAGCGTTGCAACGCTGTCCCGCCCGCTTCCAAGCGAACGACCGAGGATCTCCATAGGTCTGACCGAAGGAAACGCCCGCACCCGCCGCTGTGACCGACCCCCGCTGCTGCACAGCCCCGTTCTCTCGCAGCGACCGAGGAATTCTCCCGCATTGGAGGGGTACGACCGAGAGTCACTCGTCGCAACCCCGCATCCGTCGCACCACTTGCCTCCGTGGGCCCCCCAAGTTCTCCAGAGTTATTGTGGGTCACCCAAAGGCCCCTAGGAGTACTGTGGGCCCCACCTAGGTGCTTGCTCTTCGAGGATCCGTCGCGTACGACGTCGTCGCACGTCGTAGCCCGTCGTCGCACGTGCTAGCTTTGGAATCTGGAACCGTCGCCCCGGTCGAAGCTCTGAATTTTCCAGCAAGGAATATATATTGGAATCAGGACTTGGAGCGCGTTCTATTATTCCAACCCCCGGTGTCGCTACCCGACGCCGGTGTAGCTTTCGCGTCGTGTTGAGGTAACGTTTTGCACCCCTAGGACCCCCCAACCCAATGCATGCTAATCAAGACTAAAATCAGTATTTTCAAAGTATTTTAAATGTTTTAAATTCACTAATCAAGATTAATAATATGGACTTTAGGCCGGTGGACTTGTGCACGTAGGAATCGTGACTTTGGACTCGTTGGACGGTGTTTTCTTGACGTGATAGTTGCAGGCAAGTGAAACTTGCCAACTCTTGTGTAGGGCCATGTTTTTAGGCCACTTACTTGCTTTTAGCGTAAAAGAGACTAGTCAGTGAAATGATAGCTGGCTAGACGCCTACTTGATCTAGTTTGACAACGAAACTAGATCCGTCACCTAAATGATCTAGCTTGACAACGAAGCTAGATCCAACCCTTAAACTTGTCATTCATGCATGCTAAACTGTCACGTTTACTTTTCTTACCTGTACGCTTTACTACTTGCCATGCCATGTCATCCATGCATTGAATGTTGCATTCGTAGCACACGCTACAATACTTGTCCTTGTACTACTTGTCCGGCTAGGTGCACCCCTACGCCATACTTGTTTACACACTTCCTGGCTCGTGGTCCAGAAGCGAGCATTCCGTGTTCGGGGGTAAGGCCCTGGCTCGACACACGTGGAGGGGTAGGGATAAACGGTTACTTGAGCTTAGGAGTGGCCTGATCCGCCCTCTAGCCAAAGGACGGAATCTCTGTGCACGAGGTGCTTACTTTTCTTGTCTTGTACTTGTCTTGTGAATGTCATGCCATGCTCGTACCTTACTTCGCTTTACTTTACCTGTTGCACTCATTACTTTAACTGCCATGTCATTGCATCATGCTAGAACTTTTAGGTTGCTCTTACTTGTACTTTCAGTTTCACTTGCACAAGTCTTCCAGACTTGCTGACATGTGCCCCTTGCTCTTTTGGGTGTCACATGTTAGACCTGAGCCAGAGATCGTTGCTGCGTACGTGATGTGTTGCTGACGCTGAGTCTGAGTCCATGATTGCACATGAGGATTTTGGTGGACACCGGTGACCATTCTTTGAGTCTTTGTTGAGCTTTATTTTGCTTTAGGCTTTTTGTTAGTTGTTGGTGCGTAGCACCGTTGTTTTGTACTTTGTACTTTTGTTGGCCATGTTTGGGCCTTTAGACTCTCTTTTATTTCAGCCTGGTGGCTTTTCTGCGATGTTGGAATTTATATTTATGGATATTCTGAGATTATTCTTTTGTCTCATTTCATTATTATTATCTTGTTTCGTTCGCGTTGCAAGGACCTGCAGTTTTAAATTTGATTGACGCTTATCGGACTTGCAGCTTTGTAGCTTCAAGTCTGAGCGGACCTTCTCACGCTTCGCCTCCATATTTTTGGGAAGCGGGGCGTGACAGGTTTTGTTGGTGGCCCATGCAGGTCCAGTCTTGCAATTGCGAATTAACGAAACAACGATAATAACAGAATGTCCATTAAATAAATTGCAACATCCGAGTCAGAAGCCCTGAGTCTAGTCGTTTTTAGGACACTAGGTGATTAGAAGACTTAGTTAAACGTCTGTGCTTGATAGTTAGAGGCCCCTGATTGTTAGTTAGACTCCCTTCTAGCAATTGACTTGATCGTCGTAGGAGTTACCTTAGTGGTCCTTGTCTACCTCTGACCATATTAGACTTCTAGAATTTCCTTTTGTCGTTCGCTTGGGGTCATCGATTTCGGACCAAGCTGAACGCATTTCTTTACCGTCTAACCTTTAGAAGTCTTAGCGCTTAGTTTTAATCTTTAGTTGGTCGACCGTAGGAGTTTTCCGTAGCCTCTCCTGAGTCATATCCTAGGCATACGAATGTTTTGATCACCTGACCAATTTCCTTGCCTCGAATCACGAGATCGCCCCATGACGATCGTCATCAATTTTCAAACCTTTCCGTTACAATCTTGAATCTTCCAAAAGTATCTTTCGATTTCCTCTTTCACTATGTTTAAATTTGTTCAAAATTTTAATATACTTATACTTCATACTTCTTCATTGATTTAAATTTTTAAAAATGTTTGTAGGAATTTTTGAATGCTAGTTTATAGTATTTTCCCAGTCTATGCTTTTCGTACTTGTGTAAGTGTGTTGTTCTTTCATATATTAATTTTATTCTGAACCGTACTTTTATTTTGCTCAATTCGATTTATAATTTCCCTTCTTATTTATGCCATTCGAATAACACATCGTGTTTACTTTTAATATACTTTTCAAGACACATGGAATTTCAGCTTTCAGCAAGTTGGTTTTTGCTCATCGTTTTCCCTGTTTCAGATTTTTGAAATTACTATTTTCATAACCACTTCCTGATTTAGACCCTCCGTGATTTGATTTTAAAGACTTACTATTCGACTTCGATAATTCTTATACTAAGTCAATATTATTATTTTTTCCGTGCACCATACCTACTTTCAACTATTTTTATCCGTGCCAGACTTGTGTGCTCGTATATTAAGAACCTTATGTAAATCAGTTTCTGATTTTTGGCAAACACTGGTTCTCTAAAAGAATTTTCAAAATTGATTATTTTAAATTTTCCATAGCCTAAAAGTTTTGAAAGCATTTAACATGAGTTTAAATTCTTCCGTTACTCGAATTCATTCTTCGACTTTCCAAAACTTTTGACAACATTATATTAAATTACTGACGTTTAAAATTTTCTAAACCATGTCCTTAATATTCGTGTAAATGATTTTACTTCTTTTCTTAATGATTTTTGATAAGCTAATAAAACATTTTCTCTTATTATGAATATTCAACTCAAACTTATTTTGAACAACTCGTTTTATCGATTCCCAAACATTTCTTCTCAGATGAGGATTTTAAAGTACAACCGTTTTCAATTTTGCGTATTTTAGCTTATGCTATTTATCCTAGTTGCTTTTCTGTACTTTATTCAAGCATCACTACATCTCCTTTTTCCCTCAACCTAAACCTCACCTTTGAGTCAATGTTTCGTCCAACCAAGCCGTCACCTCGTATTCGTCCTATCTGAACTCGTGCTTGTCGATCCTTCCCTCGTCTCGCCCTCGATCTCTCTTTATTGCTTAGGCCTTAGGGACCGTCAATGGCTGTGTCAACCCTTAGTTGTTAGTAGACCCTTGGACCCTTGTGAGGTGTCGTTGTGCACGTACCTAAGTTGTGTACGTGGGCTTGAATGAGTGTACCCCCATAGTATATTGATGCTTGCCTATTGTGTGATATATATATGTACTTGGAGTTATTCGTGATATTATGAAGTTGTTTGTGTGCTAGAATGTATAGACTTGTGAGTGGTTAGATATACTATACTAGGGATGCTTGTGTATATTTGAATTAGCGTTGGAATATCTAAGTTGTGTATGTAGTAAGAGATACTTATAATGGTTGAAATAAAATGATTGGTAAAGCTATGTGAGTGCTAGGTGTGATAATAATAAGTGTATGTATAGTTAAGTAAGTAGGCCTATTGAATGACCCATATATTATTACGTATGAGTATGTGCTCGTAGGTAGGTATATATGTGCTTATATGTAAGTAGTTATGTTTCGTTGCATGAGTATATAGGTGATATATATATAGGTAGTAGGGTTATAATTTTGATTGGTATTGTTTGCTTTCGCGGGATGTCGCATGCGTGCATACCGTGAGGTATACACGACCATTGCACATCTTAATTATGTATGTGTGGATGTGTTAGTATACTAATTATAGGTAGTAGGCTATGGTGTGAATATATGTTACATGTGTGTGACTATTCGATGAATGCGTATGTATTAGGGAGTCTATTATAGTTATACGTGTGCTGATGTCTGTATTATTATTATGGTATATAGATTGATTTAACCATGTGAATATTACCTGACTAGATATTAGGTGAATGACTTATGGTATGTATATGGTTGTATTGGTAGACGTATAAATATTGGAGTGATATGGTATAAGTATGAATGTCGTGCTACGTATATGGAATATTCTGATATGTGTATTGAGTCTCACTCAAGCTTGAGTGAGTATACTCTAAGTATATTGAATGTATGTTGTAGTTTGAATATAGCAATGCTTGATGTATGTATAGTGATAGGAGTGTTTGTGCCGGTCCTGCGGTATAGTTATTTACTAAGGACTTGTTGTGTGAACGTATGTGTACTAGCTAAAACTAGGTGTGTGGATGTACTAGTAATATAATGGTATGATTGGTGTATGTAAATGAAATGTTAGCGTGTATGGGTGTGCACCATGCACGGGTAAGTATGTGCTTAGTTATAGGTTTTGATGACTATGGTATATGTGGCGTGTCGTAAATACAGTTATAGGACCGTACGTGATGTGAATATATGGTGAACTATTTGCATGTATTTGAATGACTATATATTGTGAAATTATAGTAGCGGTGAATGTATATTAGATATAGTGAATTTGATTTAGTAATGGTATGGTGTGACTATAAGTGCTGAGATGTTGGTATTGGATGAATATTAGAGGGAAGTATACTCTTGATGTTTGTGCATAGGTAGCTATCTATATGTAGAGCAATGGTTGTATTTGCTAAGTGTGACACTATTCTTATGTGAGTACCTGAATTATTGTTTGTGAGTAGTAGTTATATAAGGGATGTATGTTTATATACCTGATTGAAATACATGTATGAATTTGACTGAATATAATAGGTATAAGTGTATACGTATGTGAATGTATATACGTGTTGGTGGTATTAATGTTTGACTACTTAGTGCATATATAAGCACTTGCAATGACTATACTTGGTTTAAATTATAATGTGGCTTGACTGGGGTAGTTATTAGAGCGACTAGATATATTAGAAAGTCCGAGGACGGACTTTATTCTAAGGTGGGGAGGATGTAACGACCACTTCTCGTGGTACGTTGTCCGTGCACGTGTTTGTTTTAGACTTTGTTTGTTTGTGAACACTTTAGTGTGATATGCCGTTGTGAACGTCCCTGAGAGTATTAAATAGTGGCACTATTTTGAAACGACGTTTCTCGAGTCATTTTCCCGCAATTTAAACTTACTCGATGAGACGTGACGATTCTCACTCTTGACGGGAGACGTTTCTATTTTTAGTTTCGTCGTCCGACGTCGAATTTGAGATCCGTCTTCTTAGTTAGCTCACAATCATTGCCACGATCACCACAATATTTATTTTATAATTTTTGGAGTTTATTTGACCACTTTTATAATTTTTACAAGTTTTATATTATTTTTTAATAATTTATTTTTAAATTAATTTCGGCCAAATAAAATTTATTTGAGTTTTAAACGTTTTAAAGAATTTTTGAGCCAATTTCCAGCTCATTTGGACCAGGTCAAATCCTAGATTGGGTTGGAGAAGTTTAAATTCAAATTTCAAATCTTTTTGAATTCTAATCCTATTAGATTTAGCCCTAGACCAAGTCAACCCACCTATACTATATAAGCAACCCCTAGCAAGTCCTATTTTCCAAATAAATTAGCCCTAGCCTCTTCCAAACTCATTTTGGACGTTGCGACGAATCGTCGCAACGTTGCGACGTTCAGCACCCCGCACGACCGAGGAAATCCCCCGCATCCACCCGCTCTGACCGGCCGCCCCGCCCGCATTCTCGTCGCTCCGCACCACAGCACCAACCCCGCCCGCTCCCCCGCTTGACCGATAGGGCCTCTCGGTCAGACCGAGAGACCCGCCCGACCATCCGCACCGCACCGACCCGCTGCCGTGCCGCTCTGTCGCCCCGCTCCGCTCCGTGCCCGACCGAAGGCCCCGCCCGCTGTGACCGAGCGCCCGAGCGCTGCAGCGTTGCAACGCTGTCCCGCCCGCTTCCAAGCGAACGACCGAGGATCTCCATAGGTCTGACCGAAGGAAACGCCCGCACCCGCCGCTGTGACCGACCCCCGCTGCTGCACAGCCCCGTTCTCTCGCAGCGACCGAGGAATTCTCCCGCATTGGAGGGGTACGACCGAGAGTCACTCGTCGCAACCCCGCATCCGTCGCACCACTTGCCTCCGTGGGCCCCCCAAGTTCTCCAGAGTTATTGTGGGTCACCCAAAGGCCCCTAGGAGTACTGTGGGCCCCACCTAGGTGCTTGCTCTTCGAGGATCCGTCGCGTACGACGTCGTCGCACGTCGTAGCCCGTCGTCGCACGTGCTAGCTTTGGAATCTGGAACCGTCGCCCCGGTCGAAGCTCTGAATTTTCCAGCAAGGAATATATATTGGAATCAGGACTTGGAGCGCGTTCTATTATTCCAACCCCCGGTGTCGCTACCCGACGCCGGTGTAGCTTTCGCGTCGTGTTGAGGTAACGTTTTGCACCCCTAGGACCCCCCAACCCAATGCATGCTAATCAAGACTAAAATCAGTATTTTCAAAGTATTTTAAATGTTTTAAATTCACTAATCAAGATTAATAATATGGACTTTAGGCCGGTGGACTTGTGCACGTAGGAATCGTGACTTTGGACTCGTTGGACGGTGTTTTCTTGACGTGATAGTTGCAGGCAAGTGAAACTTGCCAACTCTTGTGTAGGGCCATGTTTTTAGGCCACTTACTTGCTTTTAGCGTAAAAGAGACTAGTCAGTGAAATGATAGCTGGCTAGACGCCTACTTGACCTAGTTTGACAACGAAACTAGATCCGTCACCTAAATGATCTAGCTTGACATCGAAGCTAGATCCAACCCTTAAACTTGTCATTCATGCATGCTAAACTGTCACGTTTACTTTTCTTACCTGTACGCTTTACTACTTGCCATGCCATGTCATCCATGCATTGAATGTTGCATTCGTAGCACACGCTACAATACTTGTCCTTGTACTACTTGTCCGGCTAGGTGCACCCCTACGCCATACTTGTTTACACACTTCCTGGCTCGTGGTCCAGAAGCGAGCATTCCGTGTTCGGGGGTAAGGCCCTGGCTCGACACACGTGGAGGGGTAGGGATAAACGGTTACTTGAGCTTAGGAGTGGCCTGATCCGCCCTCTAGCCAAAGGACGGAATCTCTGTGCACGAGGTGCTTACTTTTCTTGTCTTGTACTTGTCTTGTGAATGTCATGCCATGCTCGTACCTTACTTCGCTTTACTTTACCTGTTGCACTCATTACTTTAACTGCCATGTCATTGCATCATGCTAGAACTTTTAGGTTGCTCTTACTTGTACTTTCAGTTTCACTTGCACAAGTCTTCCAGACTTGCTGACATGTGCCCCTTGCTCTTTTGGGTGTCACATGTTAGACCTGAGCCAGAGATCGTTGCTGCGTACGTGATGTGTTGCTGACGCTGAGTCTGAGTCCATGATTGCACATGAGGATTTTGGTGGACACCGGTGACCATTCTTTGAGTCTTTGTTGAGCTTTATTTTGCTTTAGGCTTTTTGTTAGTTGTTGGTGCGTAGCACCGTTGTTTTGTACTTTGTACTTTTGTTGGCCATGTTTGGGCCTTTAGACTCTCTTTTATTTCAGCCTGGTGGCTTTTCTGCGATGTTGGAATTTATATTTATGGATATTCTGAGATTATTCTTTTGTCTCATTTCATTATTATTATCTTGTTTCGTTCGCGTTGCAAGGACCTGCAGTTTTAAATTTGATTGACGCTTATCGGACTTGCAGCTTTGTAGCTTCAAGTCTGAGCGGACCTTCTCACGCTTCGCCTCCATATTTTTGGGAAGCGGGGCGTGACAAACATCGAGGTGGAGCTTCACATTCCTAAGGCAATGAAACACATGCCTTACCACGAGGAGCTTGACTACATGGACCTCCTTGATGAGGTAATTGAGGAGGCGATCCCCCACTCGGTTGGCGCTCTTTTCGATGAGGATTTTGATGAAGGCCCGGATTTAGGCCAAGATGAGAAGATAGATAATTCCCCCGACCTCTCCGCTGAAAATGATGAAGGCGACGCTGATGTCGCAAGGATTCGAGAGCTCTGCAAGCTCTCGAAACAAAAGTCTCCGAAGAAAGCTCCGCCGCTACGAAAATCGGCGTCACCGGTGAAGCCGTTGACCGGAGCAAACGCTAGCTTGGGGGAGCCTCCCCCCAACACTATTCGAGACGAGAGACCACCGCGGGAGAACACGCCACCGCAACTTCCGAATCCAAGCGTTCTCCCCGGAAAGTTTGATGGGTGCATCTCATATGCACCAAACATCCCGTATTAATTGAAAATCATAGGGGGTCGAGCTCACGACCTTAAACGAGCGCTTGTCGGGAGGCAACCCGACGGTTATTGCTTTATTTTTACTTTTTCTTTATTTTTGTTTTAGAAATTTTTAGTGTTTTGAGTCGTTCGCCCAAAAATTTTGTGATAACGGGTCCTATTTTTCTTGACAGGAGAGGAGATAGGTAAATCCATCATGAGGAGGATGAACGAGACGACGAGGAGTGCCCCAGGAAGACGCTCGATGCTTAGGAGTAAGATGAAATCGACTGGAGGAAGAAAGACAGAGTTTAGAGCCCAAACGAAGACAAACAGCAGAACACAAGGCTCACTCGGCCGAGTATACTAGTCACTCGGCCGAGTACACAAGTTCGTCCGGCCGAGCCGCTCACGAACGAGGGAAGTCTGCTGTACCCAACTCTCTGTTTATTTTCCTGATTTCAGTATAAATGCTACTCGGCCGAGTATATATTTTCACTCGGCTGAGTAAAACGGATACGCTCCTAGGGCGAGTCTTGCCGAGTAGCTTGAGCCACTCGGCCGAATGGACTTACTCCACTCGGCCGAGGCTGGCAAATCCACTCGGCCGAAGCGTAAGCGAGGAGGATATTTCATTTAATCCCACTCGGCCGAGTGACCTAGTCACTCGGCCGAGTCGTAACTTTTATTATATAGGGGGCCGAGGGGGCACGTTTTTCAAAACACAAAAAATTCCAAAACGCCCGACCCCTCAGCTCCCTCGCCCGACCCTCGCTCGCTCGCGCCCTCACTCGCCCGGTCGACCATCGCCGCGCCGTCGCTCGGCCAGCCACCGCCGGCCGAGCACCCGCCGCGCCTCGCCCGAGTCGCCGCCGGCGGCCGCCGCTCCGACCACCTCCAGTATCGCCTGATTCGCCCTATTTCTCCTCTTTTTGTGTGTTTTTCGAGGATCCATGTATTAAACGAACCCCAAACCATAATCAATTTCTATATCTATCTATTATACCCCTAATGCTCCATACGTTTTGAATATTACCCGCTGATATCGCCATTTCATGCGCAGGTTGTTTTTGGGAGCTTAGGGGAGCCCCGGGGAGCTTCTAGGGACTGATTCGGGCTTCGCGGAGGTGCTGACTTCGAACGCTTCCATTATCTTCCACTCGTGGCGTGTCTGGGTATACTCCTTCCATTCTTTTGCACACGCCACACTTTTTACACTTTTCGACGCGTGCTCGGGGCCGATATGCCGCCCCGGACACGACCGCGGTCGAAGAGAGCTTCTGCCAAGCGGAAGCGGTCGGATGATGCCGGCCCCTCCCACGAGTTGGAGGACTCTCCTCCACCTTCTCCCACACACCCCATCCACCCAGCACAGCCTGCAGGCGCCGCACACCCCGCACAGCCTGCAGCGCCCACACAGCCCGCACAGCCCGCACAGCCACTCCCTGCCGCTCCACAGCCACCACCTCCGGCTCCACTGGTCGGGCCGCTCGGGATTACGTTCCGAGACGACGCACACCGCGCCGTCTTCGAGCGTATCTCCCAGCGCTCGATCGTACCCTCCAGGTTTGCACACCTTGCCGACCTAGGACGCCTGGGGGTACTAGAGGGGATGCTCATGTTGTACGACAACGTGGGCTGGCGAGATTTCTTCCAGGTGTCGGCGGACACGTTTACCCGCCCGACACTTGAGATTCTTAGTTCGATCGCCCGGACCGACGAGGGATGCTTGTTTCGGTTCATGGACCGGGAGTGCCAGGTCACTCTCGATATGATGA
Organism: Scilla litardierei; assembly: GCA_030789695.1. Lineage (NCBI taxonomy): Eukaryota > Viridiplantae > Streptophyta > Magnoliopsida > Asparagales > Asparagaceae > Scilla > Scilla litardierei. The sequence goes on from CM061136.1 coordinate 102,593,180, forward strand.
GAGCATTTTTCTCGTGGCCCGCTGTCCCCGGAGCCGATCGCGGTTACGGCCCCACCCATATCCCCCCCACCTTCCTTCGACGCCGGTGCCTTCTGGGCCCGGATTACGGGTCTTCACGCTGCCTTTGACCCTAGTAGGGCCAAGGCCTCGGCCATTGTCCACCCCTGCCTCCGTATTGCTCAGCGCCTTATGGCGACGACCTTTTTGGCCAGATATGAGCCGGGCACGATGTCTACGCCAGAGCTCTACATGCTCTACGCGATGACACGTCCCAGAGCTCTATCTAGGGATGGCGATGAGCTGGTCCCCGCCGTCGTGATTGATGTCGCGGCTTGGTTTTTGGACCGCATCATTGTATCGGTGGGCGCTCGCTCGCCGATATGCTGCGGCGGTCTGATCACCTTGCTTGCCCTTATGACCGGCGAGGACTTCCCCGACGACCTGCGACGAGTACCGGGCCCCACTTCTTTGTCGATCGATGTTATGGCCCGGATGAAGATGCTTCATCCGCACGGTGAGTGTCACTGGGTCTGGTTGCACGGCCCTTACGGTGCCGATTACATGATTCTTCCGAGCCCAGCTCGGACTCAGATTGCACCAGCCCACGTTGACTGGCTCCCTGCGATGGATGTTCTCATCCCCACTGCTTACGTGCTCGAGGCTGAGGAGGCCGAGCAGGCCCACGCTGCCCACGCTGCCCCCGCAGACCCTGTCGCCCCTGCCGAGCCTACCGCCCCTGTTGACCATGTGGCCCCTCAGCCTATCCCTGATGTTTCTGCTGCTCCTGACACCTCTGTCCACACCTCTGTCGGTGTCGGGAGTACCTTAGCTGAGCCCACCTCCACCACTCCAGCGGTTGTCACCACCACCACCACCGGCCCTCTGTCTGCTGAGCCTGTTTCTTCTGCCCCACCCGAGCGCCCGCCGACCATAGTTGAGTGCGGAGAGCCCTCTGTCTCCACTGCTGCTGTATTTACCGAGAGTGTCGTGGCGTCTATCCACACTTCTGTGCCACTGACCTCTCTGGCCGCCTCGCTGCCTCTTTTGTATTCTTCTTTCGCTGCTGCTGCCTCCACTTCTCACCAACCGGTGCCCCGGCCTCACACTTGGCCAGGCCCACATTTGCGAGCACAGCACCTTTCGTTCCCTTCCCCGCTGAGCCCGTCACATACGCGACCCGAGTACGCCAGCCACGCCCTGCACAGCCCCGACCGGTGCGTCCCTCTGCACCACCTCCCCCCGACACCGTACTTCAGAGCATTCGTGCTCTAGAGGGGGCGGTGAGTGGCCTCAGAGGCGACCTTAGGACCCTGTCCTCCACCGTCTCTGCGATGGCTGGCCGCTTTGACCTGATCCCCCAGATTCACTACTGTCTTACCCAGGTCCTGGAGCGTCTCCCCCGCGTACCACCACCCACCCAGCAGGTTCCCACCCACACATCCACACACACTAGACCTACTTCCACTTCAACACCCACACCTGCTCAGCGGCCTGTCCAGCCACCACCACCACTTCCGCCTCAGGACGGAGACGGCGCAGCACCACCTTCTTAGGCACCCTTGATGCCATCGATTATTCCTGCCGTTGTGCTGCCCGTTTCTGCTGGGTCCTGTTGCTGTTTTGTCCACCCCCCTCCCCTCACTTATTTAGGGTTTCTCATTCATATCGTATCCTTATATATCTTTTTTGGGAGAGAGGGAGAGTTTTTGGTGACACACTTATATATCTGTATCACTCCTATCTGTGCATGCATCATGTCCGCATCATATTTTCATTTCTTTATTTTTCCTTTTTATTTTCATTTTTTTTCATCATGCATGCATCCTCACTTGCTCCTCACTTTACTTGTCTCTCGGTGTGCCCCACTTTGCACATTGAGGACACTGTGACATTTAGCTTGGGGGAGTGAGTTCTCACGATCTTTTTCGGTTTGCCACCTTTATTTTTAGTTTTTCACGCCGTTTTTCGCTTTTGCACTTATTTTTCATCATTTTTCTTTAATTTTGCCATGCATCATGTTTTTCTTATTTTTCTGTGTGCCGCATTGTAAATAGTTCTATTTTCCCTTTATCTTTATTTCTTTCTTTTTTCATCTCATGCTAGAGATGACTTTTCTGTGATGATGATGACGTGGAGTTAGCTTATTCTATATGCATGCTTTATTTGTCATGTCTTAGATTTTATTTCTGATATTATATGCTATTACTTGCCTTGCATCTAGAGATAGTAACCCACACTTTTTCCACATGAAAATGGATGAAATTTTATTATTAGCTGAGTCTGAATATTCATATGTATGCTATCACAGAAAACACACCAAGATTCACGCATTGAATGCCTATATCTGGAGTACTGATTTCTTTTCCTATATCACTTCTATATGCATGAACTGTACATTTCATTTCAGGATGATTGAATGATGTTAGCTATGATAAATTTGGATTAGTTAGCTTTTTTGTGATCGAAACTTAGTAGATTAGATTACCCTGCTGAAGTTGTCGTGCATGTCTTATAGAGTGAACTGACGTGCGTCTATATTTCATATATTCACGCACATTTTCTTTTGTGTTTCTCCGTGTTTTCCGCCGTCTCTTATTCGTCTTCATATGTTTTCCCGTTTTCTTTCACTTTTCTTTGTTTGTCCATGATTGCAGGAGTTCGACCACGTAGGGGACCTTTTACGATGATATCCCAAGTCCCCGGAGCAACGGGAGAAGTCACGCGTGATCCAGGGGGTCAAACGGTGAAGTATTCATCTTTCTGCCCCTCACCCGGTCGGTTGGTCATCTCCAACCGATCTGGTGATGCACGCGTGCACCAACCGGTCGCTACCGCAGCTCACGAAGAAGTCACCCGACCGGTTCACAGACCGGTTCTGCGGGCGGCTGTTCTCTTTCTTTTCGAGCAGAATTCCAACCGATCGGGTGACTCTCACCCGATCGGTTCATCTGTAGCTGAGAAAAAGAGCTGAAGACACGGGCGTCGAACCGACCGGTTCATCTGTATTTGTTTTTCTTATTTTTATTTCTTATTTTATCTGTTTCTTTCCCACTTGTCGCTTCACGGGTGTTTGTTGTTTTTCATGCGCAGGAGTTCAAGGAGTCTTGACGACTTGATTCCCCTCGATCCAGAGGTTAACGCCACCCTTAGGCGCTTGGCTGCCGAAAAGCGGAGAAGGGAAGATCCCGAATCCATGGAGGAGAACACCCCACCTCAGAAGTCTCTGCTGGAATACTCGATGCCATCTATCGAGTCCACTTCCGCCATCCGTCCTCCAGCTATCACGGCCCAGAGCTTTGAGCTGAAGCCGTCATTGGCGACATGGATCCAGCAGGATCAGTTTGTGGGTGCACCCATGGAGAGCCCGATCGAGCATCTAGACTCCTTCTTGGAGAAGTGTGACACCTTCCGAATTAATGGTGTCACTACAGAGGCTATCCGTCTGAAGCTGTTCCCCTTCTCTTTGCGGGACAAAGCCAAGCAATGGTTAAGGGGGAAGGACCCCAACACTTTCAACACCTGGGAGAAGCTCTCCAACGCTTTTCTTACAAAGTTCTTTCCTCCGGGGAAGACCATGAAGTTGAGGAGTGAGATCTCCTCCTTCTCCCAGGCCAGCCACGAGTCCTTGCATGAAGTTTGGACGAGATATAAAGAGATGCAAAGGAGATGCCCTCACCATGAGCTTCCTAAGTGGCAGATTATCAATCTGTTCTACAATGGGTTGAGGGATGACCTTAAATCTTCTATGGACGCCGCAGCTGGGGGTTCCTTCATGTCTCGAAGCGAGGAAGATGCCGGGAATATTCTGGAAAATATGGCATCCAACAATGAGCGGTGGTGTGACGAGAGGGCCACACCAAGAACTGGGGGTATACACAGAGTCGAGGACGTCGACAAACTTTCAAGCAAGTTCGACTTGCTTTCGACCCAGATCTCCGCATTGATGGTAGGAGCCGGTGGGGCCGGTACACAGCAAGTTTCTGCGGTAGAGTCCGAATTCCTTGGGGAATTCGACGGTGGTGACATCTGACGTGCGTCTATATTTCATATATTCACGCACGTTTTCTTTTGTGTTTCTCCGTGTTTTCCGCCGTCTCTTATTCGTTTTCGTATGTTTTCCCGTTTTCTTTCACTTTTCTTTGTTTGTCCATGATTGCAGGAGTTCGACCACGTAGGGGACCTTTTACGATGATATCCCAAGTCCCCGGAGCAACGGGAGAAGTCACGCGTGACCCAGGGGGTCAAACGGCGAAGTATTCATCTTTCTGCCCCTCACCCGGTCGGTTGGTCATCTCCAACCGATCGGGTGATGCACGCGTGCACCAACCGGTCGCTACCGCAGCTCACGAAGAAGTCACCCGACCGGTTCACAGACCAGTTCTGCGGGCGGCTGTTCTCTGTCTTTTCGAGCAGAATTCCAACCGATCGGGTGACTCTCACCCGATAGGTTCATCTGTAGCTGAGAAAAAGAGCTGAAGACACGGGCGTCGAACCGACCGGTTCACCCGACTGCTCCAAGATCCAACCGGTCGCTCAAGAACTCACCCGATCGGTTCGTGAGATCGGGTGAAAACTCGCCGTTTTCTGTAATTTATCTGTAACGGATCAACCGATCGGTTGACTTGTCACCCGATCGGTTGATCCGAAAATCTATATATATGACCCCTAGGGTTCCAGAAACGGGAGAGTTGTATTTTTTTATTGTTTTATTTCCTTGTGACGGCTGTAATTGTTACTCTTAAGTAAGTTTTCAGATCTTTCTAATTTTTTAGTATTGTCTTTACTACTCCTTTACTTCCGCATTGCAATTGTCTGATTATGATTCTAACGGTTAAATTTCATTTAGATTGCTTTTTCATGAATTTTTGTGAGTAGTTCCCAAATCTGGGATTTTGGTGGAAGCCCCTTCGGGGGCTCTTCCCGATGCGTCCATAGGGTTAGGAAATCGATAGGGAGTAGGAATCTAACGGTTACGCGGGGCGTTTCATTGTCATCGGCGGGAAAAAGACCGCCTTTGACCGTCGGGCCAAGGGGGAATAAACTTGGCGGTTGACTCCCTAGCCAAAGCTCACGCCTTTCGCGTAGACGCCGAATCCTAGCACGCGGGAGCGGCAGGATGAGACGTCGGGAGATATCATTGCGGACTTAGTTCTCCCGGGATCGATCAGTGTTTATGGACACGGGAGTGCCCACTGATCGAATCCGAGAAGTCCGGTGTATCATCCTGGGCACCGACCGGAATATCGGGCCCATGGGACGCCGGTACCACTTTCAGAGGCAACGTCTCACCTTTAGACCGTAATCCCGATCGCTATCCATACCCGTAGGCCGTAGCGGCGAGAGTCTCTCGTCGGGTCGAAAACCAAAGTCCCGGGTTTACTTTCTTTTTGTTCATACGCTTTCATTTCCTTTCGTGACAACCAACAACCGATTCGGGCTAGCTCGCCCCTCGGGGTGATTTAGGTCCTACCTGACCCAAGCACAACCTCGCCTCCCTGAGTTCGATATTCCCGCACCCTACACTAACCGTGAAACTTGCGGTAAACGACACCGCGCTGCCGCGACGCAAGCGGGGCGCCGGTCAAGTTTATGGCGCCGTTGCCGGGGAGGCAACGTGCTTGATATTTTAGGATCTCTTGAACCCTCGTGTCTAGCTCACATCCCTACCTCGCGATAATTTTCACATTCTCCTTTTTCTTTTTCTTATTTGTTTTTCTTATTTTTATTTCTTATTTTATCTGTTTCTTTCCCACTTGTCGCTTCACGGGTGTTTGTTGTTTTTCATGCGCAGGAGTTCAAGGAGTCTTGACGACTTGATTCCCCTCGATCCAGAGATTAACGCCACCCTTAGGCGCTTGGCCGCCGAGAAGCGGAGAAGGGAAGATCCCGAATCCATGGAGGAGAACACCCCACCTCACAAGTCTCTGCTGGAGTACTCGATGCCCTCCATCGAGTCAACTTCCGCCATCCGATCTCCAGCTATTACGGCCCAAAGCTTTGAGCTGAAGCCGTCTCTAGTGACATGGATCCAGCAGGACCAGTTTGCGGGTGCGCCCATGGAGAGCCCGATAGAGCACCTGGACTCCTTCTTGGAGAAGTGCGACACCTTCCGAATTAATGGTGTCACTACAGAGGCTATCCGTCTGAAGCTGTTCCCCTTCTCTTTGCTGGACAAAGCCAAGCAATGGTTAAGGGGGAAGGACCCCAACACTTTCAACACCTGGGAGAAGCTCTCCAACGCTTTTCTTACAAAGTTCTTTCCTCCGGGGAAGACCATGAAGTTGAGGAGTGAGATCTCCTCCTTCTCCCAGGCCAGCCACGAGTCCTTGCATGAAGCTTGGACGAGATATAAAGAGATGCAAAGGAGATGCCCTCACCATGAGCTTCTGAAGTGGCAGATTATCAATCTGTTCTACAATGGGTTGAGGGATGACCTTAAATCTTCTATGGACGCCGCGGCTGGGGGTTCCTTCATGTCTCGAAGCGAGGAAGATGCCGGGAATATTCTGGAAAATATGGCATCCAACAATAAGCGGTGGTGTGACGAGAGGGCCACACCAAGAACTAGGGGTATACACAGAGTCGAGGACATCGACAAACTTTCAAGCAAGTTCGACTTGCTTTCGACCCAGATCTCCGCACTGATGGTAGGAGCCGGTGGGGCCGGTACACAGCAAGTTTCTGCGGTAGAGTCCGAATTCCTTGGGGAATTCGACGGTGGTGACATCTCACCACCGTTGGATCAGGCGAGCGCACTGTTTTACAACTCCACGGGGAATGCGCCATATCCGCCAAGGACAAATTCCAACCCGGCCTACTCTCCCAACAACCGGAACCACCCGAATTTCAGTTACCGCCCACCATTTCAGCCATCGCCGCCTCAGCAGCCGCAGCAACAAATCTATCAGCCGGCTAGACCACCGCAGAATCAGGGTCAGCTGCAACCGTTTCAGCAGCAACCTCAGCAACAAACGTACGCTCCCAGGAATCAGCAGCTGTTCCAGCAGCAGTAGTATGGCCAACAGAGGGCCGTCTCTCCGGTTGAGTCTCTCTTGACTCAATATATTACCAACCAGGAGAGAATCAACCAAAAGCTGGAAATGGGCCAGCGGACCCTCACGGACCAAGTAACCCAGCTGGGGTTACAGGTGGCGAACCTTGCTAGGTCACAAAACCAATTGCCGCCACAACCGGAGGTGAACCCGAGGGGAGCAACACAAACATCGGCACTCGTGCACGAGCACGCGAATGTGTCCGCTATCGTTCTGAGAAGCGGGACACAAATCCCTTCTAGAGTGCCCCCTAACAACCCGGAAGCACCATTGGTCGTCGAGAGACCGACTGAAAAATTAAACGACACCGATGATTCGTCACCAAATCCCAAGACTCCGGAGGGAGTGTCTGAAGAAGAGAAGAGGAAGAAGGAAGAGAGCCCAAGAGTGTATAAACCCGTTGTGCCATATCCACAACGGTTGGCTCAGGCGAAAATTGATGAGAAATATGGGAAGTTCTTCGCTATGGTCAAGGACCTAAGCCTGCAGATCCCCTTCTTGGAGGCAATAGAGACAATCCCCTCCTATGCAAATTTCTTGAAAGATTTGGTGACCAAAGGGTCGAGAAAAGAGAAAGTGGTGCTGACGGCAGAATGTAGCGCTCTTATCCAGAGGGATAACCCGCCTAAGCTCAAGGACCCGGGGAGCTTCTCTATCCCTTGCACGATCGGGGCTGTGAAGATTAATCGTGCACTCGTCGATCTAGGAGCGAGTGTTAGCTTGATGCCCTTGTCGATGTACAGAAGGATAGGAATGGGTGATTTGGAGCCCACCGGGATGACCCTACAACTAGCTGACCGGTCGGTCAAATATCCAGTGGGAATTGTTGATGATCTCCCCGTGAATGTGAGAGGGGTGCATGTGCCTGTGCACTTTGTAGTCATGGACATGCCCGAAGACGCACACACCCCCATTATCCTGGGACGGCCTTTCATGGCCACTACAGGCGTTCTTATAGATGTGAAGAACGGAAAACTCTCCTTGAACGTCAGCGGAGAGAAAGTTGAGTTTGACCTGGGACTATCCATGAAGCACCCCGACCCTCCTGATGACCTCCGGTGTAATTTGCTGGAGATAGAAGAAGAAAAGGCTGTAGAGGAGAGCTCCTGGGAGATTCTCCTGAGAAACCCCCCCCCCCCCCCCCCCCCCCCCCGATGACTTGGGGAATTCTGAAGATGAAGAAGGCCCCGAAGACAAAGAAGCTGCTGGAAGACCGAGTGCAGCGAGAACGACCCCTCCCGGGTTCCCCAAGTTTCCCCCTGTAAGGAGAACGGGGAAAGAGCTTACGGACCTCACTAAAGACGAGGTCCGAATCCTGAAGAAGATGGCGGGAAGCGCCAACACCAAGGAAAAGCCCCCGGACCCCAAGAACAAAGGGGGGGGGGGGGTGGTCGAGCAAGTATTTTTCCAGCCGCTTACAACTCCTAGCGCCTTCAGCTCCAGCGAGAAAGAGATGCCGAAATTAGGGCATCACCCGTATCAGCCACCATGAGCATCTCTTGCGGGCGTCGAGCCAACGACGTTAAACAAGTGCGCTTCATGGGAGGCAACCCATGTTCTAAACTTTTTCTCAAATTTTTAGCTTTATTTTACTTTATTTTCTCTATTTTTATAAATAAATTCAGCCGCGAGGACATCCGTTCGGGGACTTAATCAAATCTATTGGTTTTTGCAGGAAACAAGCCTCAACCGATCGGGTGACATCTCACCCGATCGGTTGGGACGTATCAGATACATGCCGAGATCTGTCCCCATATGACCCGATCGGTTGAGTAATGAAGAGACCGGGTGAGCTGGGGAGAACTCTCGGAAAATTTTGGGGAATATCAACCGATCGGTTGAGTTTGAGCGCGATCGGTTGACCTGACCGGGTGAGAAGCCCTAAGTTCTCGGGAAATTTAGTGGAGCGGCCAACCGATCGGTTGACAAGTCAACCGATCGGTTCGCCTGTAGCATTTCTTCGGCAAAATTTTCGACCTAACCGTCAACCGACCGGGTGACAAGTCACCCGATCGGTTCGACTTAAAACCCTATAAATACCCCCCGACACCCGCTCATTTCTGCCCTCGCCCGATCACGAATCTCGCCATCGATTCACCTTCCCCTCTTTGCCAACAACCGATCTTCACTCCCCCACGCCCTCTACTCCCCCATTACTCCCACTCTCCACCTCCTTCATCAACCCCTCCATCATCTACACCATCTCTCTCCTCCCATTTCGGATTTTTGACCTAATTTTCCCAAATCCACCTCCATTTCGAAAATTTTTGCCGAAGGAGTTCGCCGCGGCTCCACGATACTCTTGCTGAACAGTGTGGGGCACCAACGAGCAAGCTCCACCACTCCGCTTGGGTAAACTCGCTCCTATTCTTATTTTATATATTTGCCCTGTTTATTGTGCTTGCTTGTTGGCTTGTGTTAGTGTGCATCCACGATTTTTGCACTAATTCTTGCTCATACACACACACATGGCTAAAGATAAGGATAAGGGAAAAGGAATCATGAGGGAAGAGGAGCCGTCTCGAAAGAGACGAAAACAAACGCGCCCTCCTTCCCGTACATGAGCACTTACACTTGGCCCTCCTCCACCTATTATCCCCCCTGTGGACCCAATGTTGGGCCCGCATGGGTATATCTTCCGGAACCAGGAGCACAAAGACTTTTACCGCAGGCTTGATGCTCGAGGGCATCTATCTACTAAATTCCCGCATGCACACACACTTCTCGATCTCGGTGTCTTCACCGAGATCGAATATCTTTTCGGCAACTTAGGATGGTTAGCCTTCCTTAATGCATCTGCCACTTCCCACCCGGCACTCACACTCGAATTCCTCTCCACACTTGTTTTAGAGTCCGGGTCGATCGTTAGATTCCGGGTGCGTAACCACAGTGTCACCACAACCCTGAACACGATTAATGATATATTTGGTTTCCCCAATCTCAGGGATGATTCTATCAGACACCATGGGTACACACCCGAATTTAGCGTCGATCAATTCTGGTTCCGCCTCACATTGATCGGCGACTACCCCCGAGGTCGGGCCAAGGCCTCCTCCATCATTCATCCCGTGTTTCGTCTAGCCCACAGGATCATCTCTTCCACATTCTTTCCTAGGGACGAGTCAGGCACTGTGACTATCCCCGATCTTTTTATCCTTTGGGCCATGACTTTTCCTTACGTCCGGGATGATGATGGAGTTAGCTTCAGGGCCCCTATCGTCCCCATTCATGGCGGCGATTGGCTTGTTCACAAGCTACTCGAGATTAGCCGGGCCGGTAAGGGAAAGTTTTGTTGCGGGGGCATCATCACTATCATATGCTCTTACCCCCAATTCAATATCCCCCTCCCCAACAATCTTCCTGTTGCCGCAGGACCATCACGTCTTGATATTGACGTCCTGCGGCACATTCACATGATTAGACCCTACTCAGCTGGCCGCTACATCTTCAACTATGGCCACCCCCCAGCCCCTTACACCATTCTGCCCAACCCCGCTCGCATGCCCATTGCTCTCGTGGGAGATTGGACTTTCCCTCCTGATCCCGACTTCTTTGCGGGGTTGAATCTTCCTTTTCTCCCCGCTGGCGCACGCAGATCACCGTCCCCTGCCGCCCACTTAGGCGAGCAGGATATCCCTGCGTCTGCGGGAGATTTAGGGGCTGGCCCGAGTCGTCCCGTTTCTGCTCCGGGACCGATCACGTCTGAGCACCTCCTTGCGGCCATTTCTGGCCTTGTCTCCTGTGCTGGCATGACCACTGCCACCAGCACCTCTTCGACCTTACCTGGAGGCACCACCTCTGCCTCGCGTCAGTCTACGTCTTTTGGTCGCCGTCAGGTATTTGCCCGTCTAGGACTTGAGAGGGAGGTCACCGCCCTTCGTGAGCTCGCCATGTCCTCTGTTTCCTCGGACCCATCACCATCCTCCTTTCTTGCTCACCCACGTTTCCTCGCACTTGAGAGGAACGTGGCCGCCATTCTCCGCCTTCTTACTCATATCCACGGACCACCTCCACCTTCACCACCTCCACCTTCACCACCCAGGCGATCTTCTCCTCCACCCTCCCACACTTCTCCACATCCATCACCCCCCTCACCACATTCTTCTCCTCCCTCTTCACATCCCATCCCGGCATCCACTTCACCCCTCCCGACCACTTCCACCGCACTCACGCTACCTCCATCCTCCTTCGTCACTCCATACGTGCGCCGGAGGAAATTACCGGTACGCTCCAGATCCCTCCCACCACCTCCCACTACCGTCACCACCACATCTACTTCCTCCATTTCTATTCCTCTCACCACAGCCTTGATCGCCTTCCTACCACCACCACCCACCACCACCGACACTCCTCCCATAGTTCACACCACCACTGCCCCTATACCCTCACCTCATTCCCCACTTCTCCGCACACCCCCTGCCTCCCCCGACCACCCATCCACGCCCTCTTCCGAGGATGACGAGGACTCACCTTCTGCTGCTTTCTGATTTCCCCCCTTTTGTTTTTGACTCCCCCTTGCATATATCTGGAGTTCATTGATCATATCATTTCGCTAGCACTTTCTGGTCTAGCTTGGGGGAAGTCTATTTCGGTGTGCTGTCGTGTTTTGTTTGTTTTTCTCATTTTTGTGTGTGTGTTTGTTTTTCACTTTTTGAGTGTCGTGTCGTGTGATTTTATTTTATTTTTATTTTCATATTGTTTGATTTTGATCTTGTTTTTTTTATTTCTTTTTCAGTTTTATCTATGTGTTTTCCTCGTTTTCATTTCTTTTCGTGTCTGTGCGTATCCCCCCCCCCATTTTCATTGCCCTCCCATACTCACTCTTATTGCATTGAGGGCAATGCAAGTTTCAGCTTGGGGGAGTCGCACTTCGTGCGTCATTTGTGTTGTTTTTCTACGTTATTTGAGTCGTTTTCCATTGTGTTTTTCTTTTTTCTTTTTCCTTCTTTCTTTAGCTCTTTCTCCTAGAAATGAATCCTATGATGAATCGCCACAAAGTCACACACACCTAGCATTGCATCGATAATCACACTCACTAACCCTAGGATTTCGAGTCCTCTTGCATTTCACGCATCGTGGGTCCACTTAGCTTTTTGTGAGTCGTGTGTCGTGACTAGCATTTGGTGTGCTTCTGCTTTGTGATTTTACTTTATATACATGTCCAGGAATGACCCCTAGATTGTCATGCTCCGATTTGAATACGCGGTTTGCTTCTAATGTCTGCTTCTATATGCATGCTATTTATATCGTATACTTCAATTCGCATGCGTCGAGATTCCACAACTAAGGACTAGGATACCCCATTTAGCCTAAGCTCTATTTAGCAACAATAGTCTCCTTTGCCCGAGTGTTTAGATTTCGACTTCTTTTTTGTTTCACTTGGTGCAAATCCCCTCGTCGTGTACCGTTCTCCCACTTGGGAGAGTACACATGTGTATAGCCAATATCCCAAAAATTCAAAAAAAAACCCAAAAAGGAAAGAAAAGAAAAAGATTGTATAGCCAAAAAGCCAAAAAAATATGCAAATACCCAAAACCCAAAAAAATTCCCGTGTGAATATTTTCATACTTGCCAAGAATAAAGGGAAGGCGAGAATTTGCACCGAGTGTTCTTCTCCACATCATCTCAACCCCCGTCGTTATCGAAAGCGCTTGGCTTAGGAGCTATTTAGCTTGTATCTTGGCTATAGTGGCGTGATTTCCTAGACCCTAGTTGTGGAGTCCCCGATGCATGATATGCTTCTTTTCCCACTCTTCTCATGCATGATTGAACTTATATTCGCCGCTCAATTCAATTCGGATCGATATTTTGGGTCATTTCTTGGATTTGTGTATATCGAGCCTCATTGCACATCGTAAAAAGCTTCACCATTTGCTAGCACACGGCCACGCTCACTCGCGCTTCACTGCGTGGACCCACGACACTTATTTGGACTCGCTTTCCTAGGTTTAGTGGTGTGATTTGGCGTTTGCTTGCTAGGTGTGTCGTTTTTGATTTTGATGGCTCTGATGGACGATCTAGGGCTTAGAGTTTTCTTTTTCTTTCTTCCTCTCTATTTTTCCCTTCCGAGCTCCTACTCTCACTCGTCTTCCTCGAGGACGAGGAAGAGTTCAGCTTGGGGGATTTTGACGTGCGTCTATATTTCATATATTCACGCACGTTTTCTTTTGTGTTTCTCCGTGTTTTCCGCCGTCTCTTATTCGTATTCGTATGTTTTCCCGTTTTCTTTCACTTTTCTTTGTTTGTCCATGATTGCAGGAGTTCGACCACGTAGGGGACCTTTTACGATGATATCCCAAGTCCCCGGAGCAACGGGAGAAGTCACGCGTGACCCAGGGGGTCAAACGGCGAAGTATTCATCTTTCTGCCCCTCACCCGGTCGGTTGGTCATCTCCAACCGATCGGGTGATGCACGCGTGCACCAACCGGTCGCTACCGCAGCTCACGAAGAAGTCACCCGACCGGTTCACAGACCGGTTCTGCGGGCGGCTGTTCTCTTTCTTTTCGAGCAGAATTCCAACCGATCGGGTGACTCTCACCCGATCGGTTCATCTGTAGCTGAGAAAAAGAGCTGAAGACACGGGCGTCGAACCGACCTGTTCACCCGACTGCTCCAAGATCCAACCGGTCGCTCAAGAACTCACCCGATCGGTTCGTGAGATCGGGTGAAAACTCGCCGTTTTCTGTAATTTATCTGTAACGGATCAACCGATCGGTTGACTTGTCACCCGATCGGTTGATCCGAAAATCTATATATAGGACCCCTAGGGTTCCAGAAACGGGAGAGTTGAATT